>VZTH01013865.1:1056046-1063720 GCA_013397815.1 Aleadryas rufinucha
GGAGCTGGCACTTCAAATCAGCACTGTCCTCCTGCCAAGAATAATCACCCCCCCGGCCCAAGATTATATTATAATAGAAGCACACCCAGCAGCTTATTTTCCAAAATCTCCACCTCCCCATCCTCTGAGCTGTATCTGTTAAGTATGCAAATAATATACAGACTGAGCTGCGCAAACCACACAGTTGACACATTTCATAGCTTGGTCTTGGTTAAATTGGCAAAGCAGCTTGACCAGAGTTAAAGAGAGAGAAAAAAAAAGTGTGCCTGTGCATGTGGTCAGTGATGCGAGAGTGCCAGCACAATGTTTTTTCTCAAATGCTGAGCAAATTTTGTGGAAAATAATGATTTAAATGAAAAGGCTCCATGATTTGCTGGCACTTTTTGTTCCATTTACCTTTAATGACTTGTTCCCCTTTAGCATCACAAAACAAAGACTACTCAGATGAATTTGCTCATCATAATCTCAAATTTTGGGCTCCTTCAGCTAGAAAGCACAACAAAGGTGTGCTAAACTGCATGGCTGCCTTGAAAAATGAATACTTCAACTACTATGGTCTCATGATGCTGTGAAATAAACGGAGTTCCTAACTGGCTTTCCAAATAGGAAACACACTGTTGTCTCTACTGCTGTTATTATTAGGAAAGAGCAGATTGTGATCTCTGTTTCTGGGATGAACAACTGCCCACAAGGGAGATCGGTGAAAACATGAGAAAAGGGGAAGAAAAATTCATTAAACTGTTTTTACATCCAAATTCATCCCATGTGAAAACCTGCATTTTTCAGGAAGTACCAGGGTATTGAATGACTGTTTGGGTTTTTTTGTGTGTGTTGGGCATTTTAAAGTACTGCATCTCATCTCAAATGAAAACTCCAGTGTGTATTGTGCTGAAATAAGAGACAAGGTTAAGTAAATTCTGAGCCGATGAACAATTTCTTTGCATGAATCACTTTCATGAATTGTCATGGAGATACAGGCACTTGGCCTCAAAAGAGACACATTTATCAGCATTAGCAGTATAATGGAAGGCAGGCTTTGAAAGATGATCTCTTGAGACAGCAGATTTTATCGTTGTTGGTAGGCCATGTGGACATATGTGCAATTATATATGGAAACTTCATTTTGGTCTCCGGAGCACTGTTATCTTACACAAGCACCTATATTATTATAATTCCTAATAATGGAAACCAAATTCAGAGGAAAACATGACTGACTTTAATTGTTCACCCAGATCAGACTTTGAAAAAAAAAAAAAATTACAAAACTAATTATGGCTCATCAATCTGAGGAAATGATTTAATTTCTACAGCACACATCCTAGCACATTGGTCTTCTATGTTACTAGATTAATTTTGCCCCACTCTATTTACATATATACTAATTATGTCTTAATTTAAGCTGTTAATAACTAAATAGACACAAAAGTGATCGGTTGTATACTTCTGAACCCAGGCAGCTGTCTGATTGATGCTGCTGGCTGCAGGTTGTGACTTTAAAATGCTAAATAGAAAAAAAATTAACTAACATGTTAATAATATGATAGAGGTAAAAAATAGCCAAACTTTCTGTTAATATGTGGTTTTCTTTGATAACCAAGAGTCAAACGCAAGTGCAATCAGCTCATGGGTTGACTAAAATTTTGGTCATCGTGTTTCTGGTATCAGAAATATAAGTTTTAAATTAATTCAAGCGAGGTGCTTCTGATTGATTAGAAGCAGAGCCTCTAGAAGATAGGCTTTCTATCCTCTCTATTGTCTCCTTGCATACACATTCCTCTTTTTCACAGATATATTTATAAATTACTTTTCTCTTTATAACTCAAAAGTGCAAACTAAGAATCAAATTAAAACCTGAAAAATCTCATGCAGCCTCTGCTGGAGTCAGTCTGAATTTTGATTGCTCTGGCTGGATAAGGCTGTATGATTAAAGCATCCTTTTTGGCCAGGGCTGTACAACACATTACCTCCATTTTTCCTATCATGGTGAATCAGTTTAGCCCCAGAGCTCTAGGTTTTGCTTTTAGGGAAATACAAAGATCACAAGGAAAGTTACAGCCAGACCAGTGCTGCACAGCAGAGCTCACAGGTGGGATGATTACTCCTGGTTATTTACTTATCTGTTAATAGCTGATCTGACATTTTCTTTATTCTGTCTTTGTAATCCTGCATTCTTTACCCAACTTCTTGTCTGTCTTCGGCTTCAAGTGTCCAGCCGTCAGTGGCAGAAGCTGGTGCCTTGCACCTCCCCAGCTGCAGGCAGCTGGAGCGATGCCTGAGGGAAGGGGCAGCCTGCCCCCATCCCTCTGCTCTGCCTGGGAGCACCAGGGGCCTGTTCCCACCCTGGGGTCAGAGGGAGCTCCAGCCAGAAAACCAACTGCCTTTCAAACACCAAAAATAACAGTCCCCGAGCCACATTCAGGACAACACACTCAGCATTTTGAAGCTTTTGAAGAAAAGGGAAAGGCTTCGATGCGTTTAGGGTCAGGGCCCCAGTGTTTTTGCTTGGCATCACTGCACGACTCAATGCATCTGCAGAGTTAGTGTGCTGTTATTGCAGGACAAAACCACTGTTAACTGCTTTAATGGCATTACTTTATTGCCAGGTTTTGTTTTAGGAATTTTTTTTTTTTAAAAGGATCAAACAATTAAGTTTTGGTTTTTTGCGTGAGCTGAAACAAGCAAGATTTTTTTTCATTAAACAAACGCAAGCCTCATACAAAACAACAGAGCTGATGGATGTTAATCTCGCCTACTAAATATGGATCCCATCTGGAAAGGTGAGAAAGCTCCAGATCTTCCTCGCTTCCCTGCCAGGGAACATCCCATTCCCCTGACAGCTTTTTTTCCAAAGGAAAAGAATGGTCAGGAGAGATTTATCAGCCAGATCTAAGCATGCCAGAAGGGTAGGACTCCAACCTTCATGCATCTGTCCCTCTGAAACTTTGTGTACAGAAATATCAGTGATTTCTTGATCAGTTGAAACCAAGTAGAAACAGTGAGAGGGTGAGACACCCACATAGGCAAGCAGACTTTTGACATATAAGGCAAACTAAAGAGAGGCCAAATCACTGAAATTAAGAATTATTAGTTAAATTGTTATTAGTTAAATTGTGAATGAAAAGACAGGAGGGGAAAAAAAAAAGGAGAGAACAACCTTTCCACGTTTTTGGAGGAACAAGAGGCTCATATCCCAGGGGCTGAATATGGGCTATGGCCTCCTGACTGTATCAAACATCTAGTATGTGGATGCTTTCCTAAAATGTGTACATAGGGCAGATTATATAGAAAGAAAAGAAGGAACAGCACTGCAAAAATGTGACAGTCATGGTGCTCGATCATGGACTTTAAGAGATCATTAAGGATAAATGGGAGTTAATGATTACTGATGGTGATTATTTGCATGCAATTGCATTGTGGCTCTGCATGGCAATTCAGATGGATGTTAATGGGTAAAAAAAGCAGAAGGAAAAACACAGATCCCTCCCTACAGAGTCTGCTGTCTAATTTAGACAAATGTAGAATGTGGAGATAAAGAAATGAAATGCATAGGAAATAAATTAACTTCATTATGCAATATAAATGCATAATGCGTGAGAGATGTGACGAGAATGAAGGGCTGATCAAAAATTCCCCAATACAATATTTCTTTTCTGGCAAGAAGACACAAAGCTAGATAGAGGCCAACACAATCTCCTCTACCACCACCACCAGCTCTAGTGAACTGCCAGGCAGAAGATTGACAAGCAGTTTTGGGGTTGCAAGTCTGACGACAGGGCAGTACAACCAGCACCCAAGCATCTGGCTGAGTGCCAGCACTCCTACCTTGCGCTGGAGAACCACTTTTCTTTGTGTTTTGCCTGGTGCCTGGTATTTTCCAAGAAGCTCCGTTTTGCAATTCTGCTGAATAAAAACTTTTTTCTTCAATACTGCTAGAGGTGGGTGAGTTGCTACTATGAATTCTGCTTTTACACAACTTCAAGACAATCAGCTTCATGGGTATTATTTACTCAGTGTGCCCTGTGGTGGGTGTGATGCTCCAGCTAATTTTCATGACGAGCTCTCAGTAAGTAAAAACACCAGTCTTGCCACATGCTTTACATATCTATAAGCATGTGGATGCACAGAATCTAAGTTTGAGGCCTTCTCAGTCACAAAACATATAATGGGTGTTTGAACTTATTCTAGGTATTTAGGATGTCTGTCCCTGAAGAGCAGCATTTTGAACCTCCTGGGCTGTGTCTGTACCAACACTTTTGGGCCATGCCCCAGGACCTGGCAGCCGTTTGACCAGGTCAGGCACTTGCTGTGATGTGCCCTGATCTCAACCAGCAAATATCTCTGAATGGATGCCTGGATTTGGAGACTGCTCTGGGTAATACCCTAGAGTTGGGAGATAGCCAGGACATGTACATGCAAGCTGGGCCACAATAGTATATAAGGCTCTTTCTCAGTCTTTTCTACCCTAAAGAATTGATGAAGAAAACTGAACGGCCACCTTGCAGAGTGCTGATGCAATGGTTTTCATTTTCAAGCCCAAATCCTTTGCTTGCAAGAGTTATGATGTGTGTGTGTAGAGGGTAAAGGTTTTTCTCCCCGTGTGGCTTCTGGGGTCACTTCCCTACATTGCGAGTGGTGCTGAGCTCACACTCGGTTACTCAGTTAATTTTGTGAGTCCTTTTTAAGGCTTTCCAAGGCAAACTACAGCTGCTCTTAATGCCTGGATTTGGGTGGAGGAAGCAAGCACGAGAATCCATTCCCTTTGCACAGCTCTGTATTTCCAGGAATGAGGAAAGGTGGGATAGTGCTGCTCACAAACCCCTATGGACACAATCGTGCCTTCATGTAGCTACATCTGTAATTTGCATGTGTGTGGGCATGTGTATATATTTCACCCATATATTTTACATACTTGCAGAAAAATAAACTCTCTGACCTGACTGACAACTTAAATAATTCTCCATAGCAAGTGCCCCATTTTAAGGTATGATTAAGCCATCCCCATGTCATCTTGGAGAGGACGCTCGATCTATTATGTCCTGGGAAAGCAGGCTGAAGTACCTTGGCCACCACAATCCCCCAGTATGCCCACTCTGCTGCCTGCCCTACCCCCTCAAGTTCAACATATTGTAGTGATTTATTACGGTTTCTACTACAAATCAATGGATTTTAAGCCTAGACAACCCATAGGTCTCGGCTGTGTACACTGAGCCTGCCAAGGGGGCAGCAGGGGAAGTGCCATCCCTTCTCTAATGAAGGCGCAATGTCTCTGTTGGCTCCTTTCCCGGTGAGGTGAAATACTATCCCCATCCCTCTGGCTATAAACAGTAACTGTGCGGGTGCTGGGAAAAGCTTTAACTCCTACACTCAGCACAAAAAGCAGAGGAAACTGGGCAGACTTGCTTTCCTGAGAAGGACTGACCTATGAGATTCCAATAAAACCAGTGTCCAAAGAGAAACTGTGTGGGCAGCTTAGGCTCTCCGTTGTACCTCAGCTTTGGGGAGCACAGGTTCATGCAACATCAGGGAGATCAAACCCTGGGCTGCGACACGAGAGCTCGCGAGGTGTCGTTGCAGTGTGTGAACTGCATTCCTGCCAAGACACTCATTAGCACAAAGTCTTTGGCACAGTGTATAAATTTAGTTAGTCCCTAAGCTGCGGTCCAATTATTTTGTGAGGCAAGGTGATTTGCTCTTCTTGTAGAAAACCTGCAGCCTGAATCAATGGATACAAGCACAATGAATGTGAGAAGCTGCATGGTTTAGAGACTGTACTTGTGTCCTAAATTGCTTCTGCATCATCTCTGGGAGGTCTCAGTAGATTAAGGCCTAATTGCACTCTAGTTAATATACCTGATGGCCCTGTCAAAACCCATAAAAACAAATTTTGAGTTGCATCATGTGATTTTTCTCAAAGTTGCATGTTCATGGAAACCATACCTGGGTAAATGTCTTTTTTTCTTTGTGGATTTCTCTGCTGCCTCTCCTCTTCAGGGAACTCTGCAACAGAAGCAGCGCTGAGTTATTGATAAGCTAAACACAAAGCCTGCAACTTTGGCAGGTCTCACCAGTATACAATTAACTCAGGAGAAAGAAAGAAAGAGTATGCTCCTGAGCAGCTGGGGATTTAATTTTTCATAATAATCCTTAAAAGAACAAGATGATCAGGTCCTTGTCAGTGAATCTTTTAATATCCAAAATTTTCCACCAAAACAAGGAATAAAATTAGTTAAAACTTCACAGAGGGGGAAACATCCCCCACCCCTTTTCTTCTATGGATCACCACAATTTTTGGCCAAACTTTCTTTTTGCATGGGGCAATGATTCATGTTTGATTAATCCAGGGCAGAAGTCCAAGAACCTTACTCACAGTCAATGTGAAACACATTGTGGAAACCTCAGAGGAAAGCAACCCCCCAAAAAGTAGGCAAGGACATGCATGTTTAAGCTATGTGGCATAACATGGTTTGTTAATCCGTGCTAGCAAACATATTGAGGAGCCCAGATAAAGACCAGATAATTCTCCAGGTATTTTTGAATTCACTTTATAAATCAGATTTGATTGGCTTTGCAAATCTTTATACCCCTCTATAAGCAAGTATTTTTAAGACATGGAAATGATGTCATCATCACTGCTTCACTGAGAAACCTCTCAGCGCCCAAATGGAAAAACACAGTTTTCCTGAGGAGTGAGAAGTGGAGCACCACCAGGATGTTAGCAGTGTTTGCACTGACTTGTGTCTCAGGACTGGTGTCTGAACAAATGTGAGCTGGGCCTATTTAGAAAAGGCATAAATCTGACACTTTTCAGGTTGAGGTATCAGAGGGGATCAAAAGGTATTAGACAAAAAAAAGCAGGAAGCTGGAAACTGTGGAATTTGAATTCAAAGCAGGCTGTATTTCTGTATCTGTGCCCACAGCCTGAAGGCAGATACTCCCGAGATCACCCTGATATTCTGGCCTCTTTTATTTACTACTTCTGTTTATATTTGCTCTGTGGGGGACAATTTCCAGCTGAGGTAAAGCCTGGGCTCTCATGGGTTGCCCACAGTGTGCCTCCCCTCTGGTCCATGTGATGGAGCAGTGTCCCTGGGCCAGTGCCTGCTCCCATGTCAGATGGGCTAAATCCCAGTCTCTGTAACCCACACTAAACCAGCACTGCAAAACATGGGCCCAGCGAAGAGGAAGGGAAAGGAGGGAGAGGCATCCTGTTAATTAGCTAAGTCCAGTCTCGTGCCCAACCATGAGCTGGCAGAAAACATGATGTGAGCTCAGGGACCGGTGCACACACCCTATACAAATCCAAACTGAAAGCTCTCCCTGGCTTTGTGGTTTCTGCCTGTTCAGCTATGCAGCTACTGCACATTTTAATTATTGCACACTAAGACAAATCTCTCCTTCTACTCTTTGTTATATACAGATAAGTAGTTAAAACCCATTCATACACAGCACCATATGTCCAAGACATATTACAATTTATTTTTGCTAATCTGCTCTCTACTTTAATCCAGTGATTTCCTATAAGTAATGAAGCTGAGTAAGAGAAATGTCTTTTTCTGGATACTGAAACAGTTCAATAAAAAAAGACTTTAAACACTAAAATCATCATATGAAAACCTGTTACACAAGCTTAGGCAGGATAAACAGTTACTGCTTTTTCTCTCTTTTTTTTTTCTT
>VZTH01013867.1:0-105863 GCA_013397815.1 Aleadryas rufinucha
CGGGTGCCGGCGGCATGGGGAGAGCAGGGGCGGGGGTGGGGGAGCTGGGGGCCGCTGGCTCCAGCGAATTAAGCTCTTGCAAATCCACACGTGTAGGTTTTGCTGAGGACATGAGGCCAAAATGGCAGATGTTGAGTAAAATAGTAATTTTGCTTACCATGACCCTGACCACTCTGTGCTCAGCCAGGGGCTCTGCTCCAGAGAGTATGACACAGCGACGGAAGGTGAGAACAGAGAGCTCGGAAGGTCTTGACCCCAAGGCACTTTGTCCCTCAGGAGCCTCCGAGCACAGGTCCTTTGTTAAATTGTTCCATCCTCCACCGAGGATCAAAATGCTCCCTGAGCATAAAAATGCCGTTTTTAAAGGCTGTTCTTTTGCTTTCTCTGCTTTTCTTCTTTAAGAAGGTGGTCATGGACATTGAAGACCCACAGTCTTGTGGGTGAATCAATGTTGTTCATCTCCTGAATACCTGTAATTGCTTATTTCTTATTCTGGAATCAAATTCTGTATCCTCAACCTCCAGTTTATGGCTATTTCTTCTTTAGTGCCTATTTCTCAGCTAGCTTTTCATCCCACTTGATCCCTTCATCCTGCTTTTATCACCATTTCTTAAATTTTTTTTTATTTTCCTTATAAGGGTTTGTTTGGAATTCTAGATAGGAGCTTTGCCTAATTTTTGTTTTCTTCTGATCTAAACTTTGGCACAGCGCTAGTGTTAGACCATTTTACTTTAGCAGAGGGAGGGGTTTTCTGTGTTTAATTCCAGATGCTCTTGCCCCAGTGCTTTTTGTGTCAACTTTTTCTCTTTAGAAAAATCAAGTTGAAGCAACAAGATATAGAATACAAATCGGAAGCAGTATATTATTTTAAATTGTGTAACAGCAAAGAACAGCACTATGCTCAACATTTTTAGTTGCTATAATATGCTTTTTTTCCCCTATGAATTCTTATTAAGAGCTAATATTTAAAAGTGTAAATGGGAGAAAAAAATAGATGTTTGTTACTTATCTTTTTCAATTTGCAAAATTGGATGAGAACAGAGACAAATACATATAATTAGATAAATGATTCATTCTTGATGCATTAGGATATGACTTCTGCTTAAATAATTCCAGTTGGAATGATGACCATCTCAGTCACATCGAAAGCAGGAAAAAATGCAGGGAATGAAAATCTCACAGTTCTAATGTTCAGCTGATATAAACCAGCATCCTAAAGTGCATGTCCCTTGAACTTGCTTCTCCTTTCCCCTCAAAAGCAGATGTTCACTGTCTTTTTTCTTAACATGATTTCCTGGTCATAAAAGGTTAATTCCAGAAAAAAAAAATAGAAAAGAAACAAAGGAAAAAAAAAAGTCCGTTGGGGCTCAAAGACATTGTGTTCTGTCATGTGGAAAGACTGTGTCTAATTCTATTTTAGGGACCTCAGCTGTAACCTTTCATCACACCTGGATGCAGCACAACCATGAACTGCCCTTCTGCAGCTGCCTCTGGCTAACAGCAGGTCTGTGCTGGGTTCAGTGTGTACAAAGATATTGGGGTGCTTGCCCACACAGGATCACCCATGCTGGAGGACATCTGAGAGATGCCCTTCTGCACCCATCAGTCCTGGCAGGAGAGGTGTTTGGGGAAACCTGTGTAGCTTCAGCTGTAGCTGCTGAATTTCTGGACAGCACCTTCTGCTGACTGTATAAACAGCCCTGTAGTATTTTCTGATCTCTGAATGCTTGAGTAGGCTGTTTGAACGTTATTTTAACATGGGTTTGGTGTTTTGTTTTGGTTTTTTTTTTTCTCCTTAATGGAGTATTTATTATACACTCCTGCATCTATTGTGCCTTTAGTTCCACTATGCTCTAGTGTACAGTGCATGTTTATTTGTCTTTGTTTGAAATAAGATATAAATAAATTAGGCAACGTGCACTGTCAAACAGCAGTGCTCTGTGGTTTGCAATCCTTGCAAAATGTGCCAAATCCCATTACTGAGCTAGAAACCAGTCTGATAGCTACTCCTTTTGTCTCCTTTCTCTTGCACAAC
Source organism: Aleadryas rufinucha (assembly GCA_013397815.1). Classification (NCBI taxonomy): domain Eukaryota; kingdom Metazoa; phylum Chordata; class Aves; order Passeriformes; genus Aleadryas; species Aleadryas rufinucha. The sequence continues at coordinate 2,036 of VZTH01013867.1, forward strand.
CAGGAACCTGTTCAGGATGTCTGAGATGTGGAAGATGCTCAAGGCCAGAGGGGGCTGAGCTTAATATTCACTCCTGAGTGTTGCAGTGATTCTTTGAAACCAGAATGTTTGACAGGACTGGTTGGTTTGAGTGAAGTTATTTAGAAGAGAAACTGCTGTGAAAAGCACCTGCAGACCTTAGGGTTTCAGTGTTCAAAGTTCTTCCTGTGGTGCAGAGCTCCAATAGACGAGGGTTACAAGATTTTTGGTCACTCCTCTGTGGTGCTGGAAGTCCTTCAGGCTCAGCTGAGCCCACTCTCAGGGGGCAACAGGGAAACAATGAGACTCTCACCATCAGTCCTTGTACATTCTCAGACCTCCTGAACCTCCTAGGAGTGGTTACCTCCAGGTTGGCTAAATCAGCACAAATTGGCTGTGTAGCTGGGCTGGATTTCTTCGATTTCATCTCAGGTTGACAAAACAAAGTCAAGTCAATAAGGAGGCCTGAGGCTAAAACAAAAAATGTTGCTTTACAGTCCTGAACTTAAAATGTCCTTATTGCAATACAGACTTGAAGCAATGATGGTCTTCAAAGCACCTTATCCTCTCTCCATGCTAGGTTCCCTCCTCCAGCAGTATCTCTGGAGAGGAGGTGCCCATGCTCTGCAAACAAAACTGGTTAGCAGGTTCATTCAGCCCTGCTGGGTTGAGTTGGATTTATTCTGTGGCTAAGGAGACTTTAATCTCAGAAAGGTTGGCTGTAGTTGTCCCTAAAGGTCTCCTATTCAGTGACAGCACTGAAAAGATATCTTCCTATGATAAGCTGAAATAAACCATAATGAGCCAAGAGCTACTTTCATGTTATCTGTCTTTCTGAAGAAATCTCAAAGAAAGTATGTCATCAACCACCTTTATAACAGGGCATCACATAGTCATTGTCTGTGAATGTGTTACTGTAATAAATCATCAGTGGAAAGCAAACAGCAGTGCACTGTCCACCTTTATTTTCTGTCTTCTGGAACTCTAAAAGCATTAAATAAACATTTATTAAATGCTCCTATAAGAAAATTATGCTAAAAAAGTTGGGTGGCTTGTCCCACAGAAACAGGATGGATATTATAGGGCAAAAAATAGCCTCATGTGTCCTGCGCTGTGTCTTAAAACCAGAATTAATTGTAAAAGCTATTTCAAAACCTTGAAATAACTTAAACTCTCTTCAGAATATTTATATTTTTTGTCCATTGCATTCTCCAAAGAAGAAGCTTAGTTTCAAATGTATTTTCAGATTGTAAATAGTGGCATGAGATGGGGAAAATGCAGGTTTTCCCCCTAAATAAGTTGTTCAATGAAATATGCTCTTAAGGATACTGGGTTTCTTGCAAAGTTACTGATCTGTGCCTTGATCTGCAGCAGCTGCTATAGTTAGACATGCTGTATCATGATTTCTGGGATGTTAGCAATGGGGATAAAGCCAGGCAAGTGATAATAGAAGTATCTGTAAATAAAAACAGACTGATGGAGGTACGATCACTACAAACAGAAGCCATACACGCTGCTCAGCTGAGCAAATATCTGTCACACAATGCAGCTGACACGAGAATAGCCATAATTAATGGGATTAATAAGGTAATCCAACTGTTACAATGTAAAATGGTTAATTCCTGTGACGTCTGAATTTGGTTTAACCTGTGAATAGCAGTTAATTTTAGAAAAAACCTTCCGTAACAGTGCGGAGTATTTAGGGTAACTCTCACCAAAACAAGCATTTACTAGTAAATAAAAATAAACAAAAGCAATATTAATTTTCTTTATGCTTCCCCACTGTCAATATTTAACATGTTCTATTGTTCTGACATCTGGGCCATTAAATAGATAAAGATAATAGGGACTGGAAAAATGGCCAGCCAAGCTACCCACAAAGTTGGGGTATTATGAAATACTGATTGCAACTATGATGCCTGAATTTGAATTTTTAATCAAGCCTCTGGAGGTAAAAAAAGAAAAAAACCCCAACGTAATAGTGACAAAAACAATTCCCCTCAAAAAAACCCCAGCCAGCCTCTCCAGAAACTCAGTCAAAAACCTACATAACTGCTTAAGCAAAGAGGAAGTTGTGCATGCAGTTCTGTATTCCTCAGTATCAGCTTTTGGAGCATGGCAAGTGTATATTTATTTAGTAAACTAAGCCAGACATTTGACTTGGTTGTCACATGAGGCCAGTTCGCTTTTGCTGCCCTGTGAAGTGCATGGGATAAACAGGGCAGCAATAAGCAATGGGGTGGAGATCTGTGTACGTGCGTTTCCCACACAGGGCAGAATGGATGGCTCCAGAATGTAAATGCTCTTCTGACAATGAGACTGCTTGGCTTCTCTCTCTCTCTTTGCTTCAGAGTCTCTGAAGAATGCACTAATTTATCCTTATGACCTGTTTTATGATTTTACCACCTATCTTTTCTTTCATTTCTATACACGTATATGTATGAACATTTCATTAACACAATGTTACAAGTGCTTTTCATTCTCTTTGTACTGAGTCCTCCAAAACTCACAACACTAATGCTCAAGGGCACAAGCTTGATAACCGCAAAAAATTACATAACATTTGATTTTTTTTTTTTCTGGTCATTTACATCAGTTTCCCAGCTAACTTATATTCTCTGGATGCACCTGAAGTCAAAGTAATTAAGACTAATTTTATACAACATACAAAGTCTTTTTGCTTCCATGCATGGGGCATTCTAAAATGTGAATCACTTCTTTATTGTGCAGGTGACCATGCACTGGTACAGGTTGCCCAGAGAGGTTGTGGAGTCTCCCTCACTGGAGGTATTCAAGAACCATCTGGACACAATCCTGTGCAGTGTGCTCTAGGATGACCCTGCTTGAACAGGGAGGTTGGACTAGGTGACCCCCTGTGGTCCCTTCCAACCTGACTAATTTTGATTCCGTGAAAGATTGGAAGTGTTCCAAGAGGGCTTCTGAGTCATATACCTACAAATAGTATCTTTTGCAGTAGTATCTTTTGAAGATGTAGGTAAATGATCGCACACAGAATACCATATCTGAATGACTGTCATTTTTGCTTTTCCCAAGTGTAAAATCTAAGCAGTAAGTCTCAGTCCACTGATTTCTTGCTGTCAGTGTTGCGTCCGCAATAAATGCCTTGGTGAAGTAATAAGGGTGGCATTTAAACTGCTTATTTACACCAGAGAGACTGTAGGTGGTATGCAAAAGCATGAGTTTACAGTGAATCAGTTACTCTCTACTGACTCCTGGCAAGTTGCTGGCGAGGGCTACACATCCCTACTCCACTTGCAGAAGTAGGGCCTTTGAGGGGAGAGCAAGAGAGACAAATCCTAAGAAGGACTGGAAAAAGGAATTCGCCTTCGAGAGGAATGCACCTTCACAGTCCATTGTTCCTGCCAGGATGCCTCTTACATCTGTCAGAGCTGTCAGAGTGGACGGTCCCTGCCTACATGGGACTCACTGCTAATCCTCAGCTCTCACTGCTGGGCTGGGGCTGGGGCTGCTGTACTTTAATCCGTGGTTCCCACTGCCGGAGCTGTAACAGGCACCGTGCAGCCTGTGGAATGTCGGGAAGGGGTTTTGGTGTCTGGATGAAAATGCAGTTGATTCAAACCTGTTTTTACAAAGTAAGATGTGTTTGTTGTGAAAGAACTTACAAACTGTAATGACAGAGCAGTTACGTTAATAGTGGAGCCAGTGCAACAGACTTGCTTGATTTGACTTGATCCAACAGCCCAACATACCCACTGAACAAACCAGATGAGAACACTCCTTCAGCCTTCCCCTTTTATAATTTTGGGACTTAGTACATTCTGCTAACTTATCTCTTCTAAAACCAGTAAGTACCAGTTTAGCTTGAAATGGACCTTTCTTCTCTACCTGTCTGTAATGGTATTACCTATGGCAAAGTCTAATTGTCTGCTTGTTTGTAAGTTGTGGGAAATAGATTGTCTCAGTTCCCTGCATTTTCAATATGTACATTGGATTTAATGTGTAAAATAATTACTTAATTAGCTCTTATTTGTTCTTATTTTTTATTTTGCTGGCTTCTCAGAACTTCAGCGCTGTTTTTCCATGAACTGTTAATAATTCAATTCTGCCTTTATAAGCTAGTCTTGCAATACAGACAAAAATATTTTCTCAGATGCCACAGCTATGGCTCATTTTGTGCAAAATGTCTGTTGTGCTTATTGTGTGCCCCTCCTTGCACAACCTGGTGCTGCCTTCACTGTGAGGAAAGGAGAGCTGGGCACCTCCTTGTTGTGACTCTTCACTGTCAGGACTTGGGCTGGCAGCAGGGGATGGCTGCTCATCGCTGGGAATGTTGTGGTGCTCTAGAAGACAAGCAATTAGCTCATGGTGAATGCATGGCACTGTGTGGGGGCTGGTGGCATCAGTTCACAACTAAACGAGAGACTTTGAGTTGACTGGAGGAGAGGGCCGAAGAAGCTGCTTTTGTCAGAGAGAGGGAGCCTTGGCTAGGGGCTGGTGGAACTTGTGAACCAGGTCTGAGAGCCTCAAGCTGGGTAATTAGGTGCTGAAAGCACTCTGTGATTGCATGTTGAGCAGTGTGCATACCCACCTGGTGTTACACTGATGTGAGCTGCCACCTCACTGAGGGACAAAAGTGCATATTATCATCCCCTTTCGAAAGGATGTTGACATAGCTGTACCTGCTTTGATTTCTTCTGTTGTCTTGAATGTTACAAAATTAGGAGTGTTTTACCTTTTGGATCAGTTATTTAACAGATGTTTGCTCCTTGGGTGAATGACAGGACCTTTTGTTTGCTTACTTCTTTTGTTAATGGTCTGCTTTGCACCTATGACAATATATGGCTAACAGGTAGAAGAGAAACTGTAATGTAGGCAGCTGGAAAAATTGTCTTCCTCACCAAGTACCAGGGCCTTGAATGACTGCAAACACTTAATCATGGTGAATACTTTCTCTGTACAGCAGCTGTTCAGCAGTGTCAGCACAAGTTAGCACTTCTGTCAGTAACACTGAGCTAACCATTGGTGATAAGATAATGCTCTACTGGCCTTGTCTTCGGGGAGAGGTGTAATGGTACTTCAGGGCACAAAACACAGAGGATATGATTGTGAGGTAATTGGACAGAAGTTTACCCCTCCGTTTTATAGTGTTACAGGTTCTTATTTGTAACAAACATGAATTCAGACTGACCTGATGGCTGAAAGCTATCAAAAGAAGATAATGACATCTTTGTATAAAGTTGTGCTTGTGAGAGTTCTCTTGCCTGGAAATTTTCAAGAAGGAGAGAGGAAAAAATGTCTAAGGAAAAAATGTGACTGATGTGGAAGAGGACACTTCGGGAAACAGGCAGACCTCAGGTCTGTAAGCTTACCTACTATAGTCTGAAGAAGCACGAATGCTAGGTTATAAAATTTAATGAGAGGGCTGGCCAAACAAAGGCAGGGCCAGAGTAGTTTGCTTGTGGCTGGCACCACCCTGAGGACCTGTTTGAGTATATTCTGTTCAGTACTTTATGTAAAAAAATCAGTAGGCTTGTGCCATCATTTTTTTTTGCATTTGTTTTTCATTAAATCTTTAAAAAATACTTTAGGAATGTTTTCCAGGATTGTCATTGGAAACCTTGTACTGATGTGTCTACTATAAGTCTGTATTAAATTATGATTGTTCATCTTTTAAAGACAAAGCAAACGAAGTGGAGGAGAGAGAGTCAGAGACTAAAATAGGATGATAAATTCATCCCTGTTTTACTTATCATTCTTAATTTTTCATTCAAGTTTGATATTCACAGAATGTACTTTCCCTGTACTTTGCTCTTTCTTTTGATTAACCTGTCAGCATAATGGTGCTCTTCATTAGACATAAGCATACATAAATATTTAATTTGATAGAAAAGACCAATGCAGTTGCCTGCATTGTCCCACACTGAAACAAGTCAAAAGATATCTATGGGAAAACTTAGCAAGAGTGGAAGCAGGACTGCTGAAAGCAATGTCCTTACACCTTCTTCTGGTAAAAAAGAACTTATTTCAGGTAGTGAATATAGGGTCTAGTAAACAGTTTGTTCCTGGATGTCTTCTGAAATGTTGAAAGGCTTTGCTGGCTTCCTGAACTCCTTCTACATAGCTAAAGCTCTGTGTCTTTCTCATCTGTACCTGAGATGCCTTGGCAACACAGTCAGCATTCTTATTAAGTGAATGTGTGTGTATGGAGAGATGTGCCACTGTCCCTGACAGAGAAAATATACATGTGGTGTTTTTTCTTCCATGTTTGCTCTTGGTCTCTGCTCTTGCTTATTCTTCCATCAGCCACTGTTTTGCAGCCTTTGTTCAGCCTCCAAGAGCACTATCTGCCCTGAAACAGTGAACTAATTGTAAACTAATTGCAAACTCCATATTCCCTCCTCCTTCCTTCATTAAATCTCTTTACATCAGACTGGAAAATAAGGAGGTAGTTTTTTGGTAGTTTTGAACTGCTGCAGCTACTATTGGACATTAGGATGTTTGGGCATCCCACACCTCAGAAAATCCTATTTCAAGTGTTTAAAGTAATCTTTTGTGAGTTGCTTCAAGCTGTGCGTAAGCAGATGAACTGAGTGCATATTTTTCAGTGACACTAGGAATTAGTAGATTTAAATACAGACCATTTCCACAGCAAGGAAGTAAAATTTAAATGTTTCAGATCATATGTATGTGAGCTTTGAAAAACTGTAAATGTAAGACATGGATAAGTAAAACAAATCTGTCAGGAAAAGAGTCTGTACTCTACCTTAGTGTTCCATGAAACACATCAAACAGTTTCTTACACTGGGACTTTAACATCAGGACCTTAACACTAGTAAATAGTCTGGTTTACTAGAAACCAGCTGTTGATTTAATAATTGTGTGGTGACCTGCTGCCTGCAGCTACGCCAGTTCCCTTGGCACCAGGAAATGCAGACAGCCCATTGTTTTCCAGTCATCCTTCCTGTGGTGGCCGTGCCACACTACCTGAGGATCCCCAACTGCCACCCAGCCATTAATGCAGCTGTGGAGTAGCCAGTGAGTAAGTCATGTTATCTCTGTTTAGAGCTGAGGTGGGCATGGGAGACAAAGGTGCATTAAAGGACATGCTGAAGGACAGGGAAAAAAATTTTTGTGCAGCCAGCTGTTCCTTTGGCTCCAGCCCCAACATTTCACGATGATACTCTCCATGATGAACAGGATAATGGGCTAGGCATGGGGAATCTCATGCTGGATTGAAATAATACGAATCCTTAGTCTGTTGTTTCTTAGTTGAAAAGGACTCAAAGTAGCAAAATAACTGACAGGTTTTAGTTTAGAACATCTGTCCTCTTCCTTGGCACTTTCCCAGACGCAGGGATAGGTGACTGTCAGCAGTGGTTACCCACATCCTGCTTCCCAACTTCCAGTACCAACCTCGGGTGAACAGGCAAAGGTTACATTTCTGTCCCTTGTTTCATATATTGGCTTCCTTGAAACAGCAGGAGGAAGACCACAAAGTGTGACTCCAAGGTAGCAGATTCAATGTTTTGGCATGAGTATGGCAGGAGTATTTTATTTTATTTTTCAGTGAGGTTCCACTTAGGTTGTTCAAACATTTTCTTCCCCTCTGAATTTCTTTAATATGGTTATTTTTAAATATTCTTCGATCATACTGCCTTAATGTTGTTTATCTCACAGACTGTAGCCCTTTGTCTCACAAGAGCAGGTTCGCTCCCTCCCTGCCTTGACACATGCTGCCAAACCCAGCTGTTTTCTCGCTGTGCAGCAGATCTGTTCCTGGTTTTATGAGTGGAAAGGGCTGTTTCCTGTGTGGAGTCCAGCAGGTCTAATAACATATTTTTTTCCCTGAGCTATTATCCCATTGGATTACTACCTGCCTTTTTTACTATTTTGCAGGCTATTTACATGGTCAGCTCATAAGTGATAGGTAAGCTTACTACTAATTGAATTCCTCTTTTAGGAGTGCAATTTGGGATGGACAGACCCCACATGAGGCAACAAAAATAATTTCCCAGGAATATGTAGGTTCTGACTCACATCAGTTATCAAGTTGAACAGCAAACTTCAACAAAAAAATGTGTAACAAAATATTCCCCTCCAAGAAGTAGTGCTGTACTTTATGGCAGAAGATTCTGGAAAGATGATGCAGCCTTGAATAGGGAAGGTACAGCTGAGGTTGTATATTCACTCAGCTACTCCTCCGTGTGAAAGCACTCGGTTTCCAGGAGCAGGCAGCTATAATTTTCACTCTTGACACTTACAATCAAAACCTCTTTACACATTTTTTCCAAGTTCACAATCAGCTATGTTTGGTCCCCATTGCTTCCATAGAAAATTTGGGGTAGGAGAGGTACTAATGATAGGCTTTCAAAAAAAAGGTAGAAAAAAGGTTAACCATTACCCAGCCACCAACATTAGAGGCAAACTTTAGGAGCTTCTGCTAAAGACCCATCTAGCCCTACACTCCCACTGCTGAGTAGGAAGCTTCCTCCACTCATTCAGGGCATGGTCAGCAGTGCTTCAGTAGTTGATACTGTTTGATAAATTGTTTGGGTTTTCCTTAATAAAATTACTCACTTTGGACCTGGCAATTGCCACAGGTTTATCCACCTTGTTTTTATGTTTATACTGTATTTTCAGGGTGCCCATTCAGAACTTGAGCTGTCCCAATCCTTGTATTCAAAGCTGAAACTTGAAAACATCCAGGGTTACTCCCAGTGCTTTCTTATAAACCTTTAATCAATGAGGATAATTACACTGAGGAGTTCCTCAGAGCATGTAATAAACATTATGAATGTTGGACTTTTGCTGTAGGAGTGTGACCAATGTTTGTTTGGCCCATGTCCTGTCTACTGACCAATACAAGATCAATCTCTCTGCTCATCTTACCCTCTGCATAGAGCTGTTGACTAGCAAAAAATAGAAGAAATGTCCTTTAATAATTGAAGGTCATCATGGCAAGAAAAGAGTAAAAGGGATAGAAAGAAAAACAATAAAATGAATATAAAAAGAGAAAGAAAAATTCTGATGGGAGAAGCTCAGGACTGGGCAAATTTAATTTAATTTAATTTAATTTCATTCTTTTTCCTATCAGAAACAGCTCTGATAATATAATACCAAATTAAGAAGCTCAACTCCTTCTTTAGTGTGAAATTTTTTACTGTATGTCTAAGCAGCAAATAATTTCTAGGTGCTAATTTCACTGTATTGGTATTAGTAATGTTTTTAATCTAATTAACAAAATAAATACATGAGAAAATGAGAAAGATAATATAGAGTGGCCATGTACCAGCTCCTTTTTAGATTGAGCCTTGTTCTTTCCAACGTTTCCCATGTGTAACTACTTTGGCCAAGAGAAGAGAATAGTTTGAAGCACTGGTTCTCTTCACATCAATGTTTTGCCATGAACTCTAATGGCAGATTTCCCTGCCCAGTCCCAGGGAATTTACTGCCTCTCCCAATATATCTTATTTGTGTCATGTTCTAGTAGGAGATGTTGTTTTCTGAGGCAATTCCCCATAATTCTGAGCGTTATGGTCTCCAAAGCTTATTCCTCTGAACTTTACATCTGTTTCTACTTGGGTAGCTTCTTGTGGCCCTGAGAATTGTGCACCAGTGCTGACAAGGCTTCTGTTTTTAAGCCTTGATTAGTGGTGGTGTAATTAACAACAGTGACAGACGTAGCTCTGTGATTAGTCACAGAGTTATCAATCCTTACAGTGAATGAGGTAACCTACATCTCAGAGCTGGTGTTTCAGGTTCTCTTCAGATTCAGGAAGACATCTTCAGAAATGCATTATTCAAGTCATATTTCAAAAATTGTTCTTGCAATCTAACCACTTGCTTAGCAAACCAAATGAAAAAAAGGGTGTTAAAAGCCAACCCAACTGTAATAATTCTTTCTTTTAAAAGAGGAGGGAAATAAAGTGGAAGCTTTAGTGATCAAATCAGATTCTTGCTGTAAATGCACACTTTGTGAAAGTATGATTTATGAGCTGTAAGTATGAATGAAATAAAGATAGAACATAGCTACATAATGACCTAATCCAGTATCCCTGGACCAAGAGAAAACAATTAAGCATTGTTGCATTAATATGAGTTGAAAAAGAAGTACTGTTAGTAGTAGAATTGAAAAAGCTACCTTAAAACAGCTGCAATTAGCTGTTGCAATGAACTTGCTGGACAATTTTCTGTCCTTATCTTTTAATTGTTCTTTCAACCCTTGCATCCTTTTCTTTTTGCATTGAGAGAAACAATGCAAAACATTTATTTTCAGGATTTTGAAGAGAGCTATTATTCATTTATCCTTAAAGAAGGTGTCAGTACTTTGCACAATGAGCTCTTGCTCATTTGCAGAAAAATTCTAGTCCTGTTGAACTGTGAAACTTATCACTGTTTTATGTATATAAAAAATAGAGCTTGTTTTAGTCCTCAAATGTCCTTGCTAAAACATAAATAGCACTGAAAGATATTGACATTGGAGAGGCGGTCCTCTTATTAGTATTCAAATAAATCATCTAGCCTTTGGGAATTCCTGCATACATAGTCTTTATGCATTCTGTTTGGGGAATCTCTTTTGTAAATCAGAACTCATTTTTGGGTCTTGCTGAGGCTGAATCTTGTGTTGTGATCAACAGGAAATCTGTCTCCATGGGACCAAGGTATGGCTGAGAATTACATAAAAACTCCGTCTTGTGTGCAAATAAATACTTAATGGGAGTTTAAAACCATGGCAAATATTATGTCACCGTGGCCTTGCTTCTTTGGCTCAGATTTCTTCTAGTCACTGCCCCAGCTGCCTCATGCCTTGCTATCTTGTACTCTCCTTACAGTTCTTTTGCACAATGGTGGCAGAAGGGTTCAGAGTGAATTCATCTTGTTTGAGGTCTCCAGGCCTTACTGTTGATGCTCTGCATACTTGTTTCTCTTCAGATAGTGTTAATCTAGGACTGCAGCATTCTCTTTCTGAGTGAGAGAAGGAAAACACAAATTGATGGTCAATTCTCTCTTGTATTTTTAAGAATAACTGCATTATTATTCTGTGCCCCTTGAAACCTGGCTGCTTTTTCAGTATGATGGAAGGTCTAGGATTCAGTTTTAGCTTGCTTGCTTTAATAATTGAGCATTCTCAGGGTAGTTTTTTTAACAGAGAGCTGCTGCAAGTTGCTGCAGATCGTCTGCTCCTTAAAGAGGCAGCTTTGACTATGCCAGACCATGAAGATGCAAGAGATAGCAGCAGATGGGTAGGCTCCAGAGAAAGACCACATTGTCCAAATTTGGCAGTGATTACCTTTGATCCTGGTATGAATCCTCCATTACTGGAATTCAGTAAAAAGTTTTCACCTGTCCTGATTTTCTAGCTAGAAAAAAGGGGGATGAATGTTTGTTAGACTTCTCTTTTGAAGACTCTTAAAATGTTATAATTCAAGGAACTTTCCTCCAGTTAATGAAGTATTTTGAAATGGAAGTCCCCAGACCTCCAAGCCAGCTCATCAGTTTTGAAATGAGCCATTATAAAAGGTCCTAGAATAACTTAGAACAAACAAATTTTAAATTCCCCCTCATTTTTCTCCTAGGTAAAACACAAGAGGTGTTATATGCATGGAGAATACATGAAGAGTGCAAGCAAGGACACTATTTTGGACATATTTTACATCTGTACCCATAGGCCACTGGTAATCTATTTTTGGATGAGCATTTTGAGGAAAAACTTGAAGAAGATCATTGGGGTTGCTTTGTGGTCTTTCATGCAGGGGTCAACCTAACCATAAAAAATTGTAAAAAGCACATAAGAAAAATTACTTGAAAAAAAAATCACGCATTTAGGGCAATTGCCTGTTAGAGTGAACAGACTTCCACTTTCTGCTATCAAATAAAAAATAGTGGATATAGTAGATGGACCTGTGGGTTTCCTGAGAAGCACTAGATCAAGGTAAGAGAGAAGCTGAGGGCAGCAGAAGGTTTCACTTAGAAGTGCCCTGAACGAAGGGAAAACTGGGGACATGATGGCTGGTAAGAGCAGGGAAAGAGCCGTCATGAGAGAGTGGGCATCAAAACTGGGGCTAAGGAAGACTTTGCTGTATACTTAACCCTCAAGCAATTGGTGTTACTGGAGTGCGTTTGCTAGAAAGTACAAGCAGGAGGAAGCAAAGCTGCACAGGCTGTTCTTGCACAGTTATTTACAAATGGGTTGTGGGTAGTCACAGGACAGTATCACCTTTGCAAGATAGGCTGCATATGAGATGCATTTTTTGTTTCCTCCAGAGTGCAGACCTGAAATAAGTAGTTTGATTGCCTTCTGATTGAAGAAACTTCTGAGGCTTGAACACTGGAGTGTTACCACTCCCTCCCTTTCATTTCCCTGGGATGTGAACACGAGGATCCAAGCATACATGCTGTCTTCCAGGAAACTGATTTTGGAGGGGGACAGGAGGGGATGTTACGTGGGTCTGTGATTAAGGATACCCCCAAATGTTTTATTATTAAATAAGATCATATTCAAGTAATTTAAATATACATAGAAAATAGGTGAAGCAACAGTAAGTTTGGTCACACAGATCTTTGCAGCCACTTCCCTATCCTTTTAGTCTGGGTGCAGCCCACTGATTCTGGATCTTGCACTCTTTCATGGAAGAAGTGACTGCACTGTGTCTTCCTGTTTGTGCCCTTTGACCATCAGTCCTCCTGCAGTATCTATTGCCCATACAAAGACTGAAAAAGGATTATAGGCATGTAATGCCACGTAGTTAGTCAGAACCAGGTAAATTAAGGTATGTATGACACATTAGGTCTCCCTTGTTTACCAGTATTTATCACCCATTGTTCATCTAACACTCCTATGACTGAAACTTCCAAGAGTACTTTGAAAGACAGAGGTGTCTCTATTTCACAATGAAAAGAGCCTCACTTCCCAGAATTTAGAAGTACTTCTTACTGATCTGCTCTCTTCTCAGCACCAGACATCAACTGCAAATGCTTTTTATCAGACTGCAAACTTTTTGGAAAGACATTTTGTACTGAGTTAGTTTACACAGTGTGCTCAGTTGTCACTGAAGCTCATTGGTACTATGCTGCTATCCTTAAAGAGCAACACTGTGTATTTCTTATGTTGAAGTGAGTAAAGGTGCACCTGTACACATCTGCAAAAAGAAGTCATGCTCTGAATGATGTGAGCACTGGAGACATCTCTTAATCCTTGGCTTTGTGTGCTTATCATTTTCTAATCCTTTCTTCAAATAGTACATTATTTTAATACCAGCTAGTTACTGTATCCAACAATTTTTTTTTCTTTCTTAAGAAGAAGTTGGTTTGTTTGGTTTTGGTTCTGGTTTGGGGTTTTTCTGGTTGTTTTGTTTTATTTTTTTTCTTTAAAATATGGCAAAGAAAACAAAGTTTTGTTTTGTGTAGAACAAAAGGGCACACATCATTGCATCAAAGCAGTCCCCATTTTTGCCACCAGCATGGTGGCTGCAACTGCGCTGAAGTGCTCACATGCCATAAGAGAAAGAAAAGGAAAATCTCATCAGTGACAGCTGTACAGGGATGATTTTTCACTCATTGGAGAGACTGTCATAACTCACAGTCCTAAGAGAGTGCCTGTTTCTCACTGTCAGTGGTGAGATAAGCTGTATTTAATGCTGCAACATCAAAACTGCCAATTTTACATTTGCATTTAGTGGTACAGTTACGAATTAAATACACTGCCTGCCTGGTTTTGGTTTGCAGAGAGTGAAGTGATGTAATTACGTTAGAAAGAAAAAAAGGTTCACTCAAAAAAAGTTTCAAAGTGTGGGGTTTGGCATTTTAGAAACACTAGACAGTTATGGATTTAAATTATGTGAATTTATATTTTATAAGCAGTGCTACATTAAAATATATGCATGAGTGTATTGAGGTCAGTCTTAATCTGCAAATTACTACAGAGTATCCTTGGATAGCTCAGTGCTAAATATAAAAGAAAATCAACAACCAGTCTGCTGTAATTAGTATTGAAAAAAGGAATTTTCATTATTGGCGATGGAGATGAAATATATATTTGTGACTGTAAGCAGTGGTTGGGTATGATTAGAATGAGAATATCCTGGTTGATTATCTGTTTGTTTAAATGAGGAAAAATGCATCAAGTTCCTTTCAGGTGGTGGACTATATAACAAAGTACTGATCAGGATTAAGCATCACTTCTTATTTTCTTTAAAGGGCTAGTGAAGTAATTGAAAAACACTGTATGGAGTCTGTTGTACTAAGACAGCATAAATCTAAAGTACGGGAGACAAAGATACAATGGTTACACTTCTTCACTATCCATGTGTCCTATGTCTGAACTATTTATTAACTGAAATGTGAATGGGCAATGAAGGGCCAATTTATATGTTACACCAAGAGATGTATTATAACTGCCTTAAGCATTGATTTCCTTCCTTTGCCTATTCTTGATTGGGATATACACACATAGAACAGCAATAATGTGGGGTTTCCTTATCAGATCTTGGATATTTCCCCAGACTGTCTGCAACCATTAACCTTGCATATTATCTGACTTTAGTGATTAGTACAAGCCACATAAAACCGTATTGATGGCCTGCTCTGGGTTAGAATGGTGAGCTGAATTATTGGAGGTTAGATTTTGCTGACTTTGTGATACAAATGATAGTATTATGCTAGTCCTGTGAAATTGCTAATTTGTCATTTCTTTCATGGTGTAGTCAATGATGTGGTACTAATGAATGAGCCACGTAATTGTGTGATACCGAACTGCAGCTTCTCGCCTTCTGCGTCTGTGTTAAGAGGAAGCAAATGTCAAGTCTCTCTTTGTTCACTCACTAGTTCCTCTTGCATTTCTGTGCCCTGCTGCTAGATGATCAGAAACTGTGTTTGTATTTAAAGTTAAGGGTATTGCAGTTCTGTTTATAAGCCTAACTTTGTTTGGTTGTGCCCTTTACTTTTATGAGATGCTTTTAGTAGGATTCTGTCACTTCCTTATTCGTGCAGTTCTGCAGTGAGAGGTGTGTGCTGCATCTGCAGTGAACTTCAGCCAATGAAGTCCTGAAATCCTCCAGGATATTAAGGTTGCTGCCATTCTGAGATCCCCCAAAGAAGTTTTTTTCAGTGTACATCTCAGAGACTATCCAGCAAGTGTGCCTCCAAAAGGATTTGGAAGATAAACTGAAGTGGGTGAATTGGGTCAGTGTTTGAAACATTTTGTTTTGTCTACTGTTCTATTTTTCATTAAGTGCAAGGAGACCTAACTGGACCAGATGAACACATTGCAGTGCTCAAGGAAAATCCTTCTCATCCTTATGATTAATTTGGTGTTTCCTGTCTTTTTTTTTTTCTTTTTTAGTTCCCTTCTTCTTATTCTCTAAAAATTTTATTACAAAGAAAAACGAGGCTCAGGGGAGAAAGGGGGAAAAAAAGAAAAAAAGCCCCACAAACAAAAGGAGACTAAGTATTTTCTTTTAATTGATAAAACAGAGTTCATAATTACAATTCCAGCTTGTGTTATTAAATGCTTTTTAATGCTTATAAAATCATATAATGTTTTGTGTTGGAAGGGACATTAAAAATTTTCTAGGTCCAAGGCATTGATGAAATAAGCGTACAGATACCTCATTTCTTTCCAGCTAGCTTTGAAAAGCAGTTGGGTCAGACCTTTGATTTACTTGTGGAACGGTGGACCTCCCTAGTAGCCTGAAGTGGGGCACGTTCTCCTGCAGTGAGGGCTGTGGGGCAGCACCAGCTCTGGCACTGCTGCCCTCAGGAGCATTATGACAGCCCCATGCCATCTGGTGTTGTACCTAAAGTTCTAGCTTCAGAAAATAAAGTAAATATTGGAGAGTCTCAGCCTGCATTAAAATAAGACAGAAAGATGGATAGAGAATAAGAAATAGCATTTATTATGAGAAAAACAAAAGAAAACTAATTATGTTTGGTTGAGGAATTTGAAAAACAAACCCAACTGGATTTTGAAGGCTTGAAACCCAAAAAGTATATGTAGTGGAGAGAGATCCTAGGGTTTACATTATTATGATTTTTTTTTTAAATCTGGTTTATGCTATTTAGATGCTTGTTGTAGGCTGTGTTGATGAGTTTTACAGATTTGAAGTCCTAGAATGTAATTTAGTGCTGCATGGTTTGGTCTGATGTTGGTGTGATATCACTGAGTTCAAAATAATGGACCCCTTCCCTAACCGGTCAGAGATATTTAATCTTGAGAAAATAACTTTGGAAATCAGCTTTTTAGCCTTCTTAATGTAAAATAGAAATACCAACATTTGTTAATGCCTGAGAAGTGCTTTTCAGTTTTATATAAGAATGACTCCATGTCCAGCTGTTAGTGAATAGTGCAACAGAAGTATTCTGCTTTCCCCATCAAATTTACAGTGGCAGAAATACACACTGCTCAAATGAAAGTGTCGAGGTCCCAATTAATTTGATATGCTTAGATTTAATTGTAAGCACCTTCAGTCTTTTTAGGCTCAGAATTCTGTTCCATGGTTCTTTACCACGTGCAGCTCCTAGTGCTGTAGCAAACTTTCACTGATGCCATAGTTATATTTCTTAAAATTACACCAGTATAAATAGTCTTCTTTGGTAACAAACTGTGTTTTCATTGCATTGGTTTTCAAGCCAGTACTCATTCTATTCTAAAATGTATCATTAACTTGTGTCTGATGTCCTCCTCCTGCTGCCTCTGCCTTGCCTTTCCTTTCCATAGATCGAGAGGAGCAGGAGCTGGACTCGGGTAAACTCTTGCAGTTGTTCTTTCAAGACTAATTCCCGTGTTGCTGGGCCCAACTGAGGCCAAGCTGAGTCTCATGCTAGCATGAATCATCAGCTGTAGTCTGGCAAACACATAATCTGTGCGCTATGTCCCTGCCCTTGGGCATAAGCTGCAAAAATTTATCTCTAAAAGTTGCTGAGAAGGTAGCTGGGTCTTTCACCAAATCTGCTCATTCAGACTATAAATATTGCTGATGGGTCTTGCTGGTGGGATGGCAGAGGAGTCAAAGAAAACTGGCTTTTTAACGGTTTATTTGAACGAGAAAGGATATTTTTGACCTGAAATACTGTGCATTACTTGTTCAACTGATAAAAGAGGTGCCATTGTAGCTACAAATTATCTATTTTGTCCGCAGTAAAATATAAAACATTTCTGTTGAAGGAAAATACAGCACCATAAATAATTAAAACTATTCCAATTGACTTTTTTGGTCAATTTTAATCTGAGCTTAAATCACAATGGTCAGCCGTTTTATTTATTTTTTTAATTACTGATTATTTAGAGAGATTACTCTAAGCAATTACTAGTTAATATCCTTAATAGCCAGTTTTACATGTAGTCCACTGCTATGTTGCTACTGGTCCTGCTTGAGAAATATAATACACTCAATATCAGATCACGTCCTGTATGTCCCCAGTATTAAAGAGAACAAAATGAAAGTAATATGAATTTCACTGATAAGGACTACTTTTCCTATGATTATAGTTCTATCAAAATGTACCAGTCTAATATTAAACACAGCTTTACATACCTTTGAAATAATGCAATTATATATGAGAAACCTTGCTTCTGCAATTAAGACAATGAGATCAGCCCCGTGATGTTATAGGGAGAAGTCCACTTTTTTTTTTGATCCAGACAGGAGTTTTCTTTCTTCTCGATATTATTGAAACTATATGAGGCAACAGCCTTTTTTTTTTCCTGGAGGTTTGCAGTTGTTCTGCCAGTGATACTTGGGTTACCTGTTAAATGACCTTTGTGGAGGTTCCTGTTTTATTATAATTAACCATTTAGTGGCAACTGGATGGTATATTTATGCCTCACAATTAGTTGTTTCACTGACATTAAGGAACTATAGACCATCTATATGCGTTATTGTTTATTGAACTGTGTTTGAAGAAATTCGTCTACTGCTTTTTATTGATGGGAGTTTCTGGCTAACAGCACTTTAAATAAGTGGAGAATGCTCAGTTATCACCCAATGTGAACAGGATCAATAATAGTTTAGTAGTGTCTGATAATTGCAGTGGCTGTTGTATACAAGAGCTTGCATCTTCTTGAGTGACTCTTATCAATCTATTGTCTGTCATCATCTGATAATCAGACTGAAAATATAGTAGGGAATTATCCTTTTTTGAATCAAGCTTGTGAAAAACGTTTGAAATAATGGTAAAAAAACTCTCATTGTTCCACTCAGCAGGGAGAAAAATTTAGTATCTGGGTGACTATAGTGAGAAAGGGACAAAAAAAAAATCCAGTGTGCACTTGCGAAGTGCAAAAATGTATATAGCACAATTACAGGAGGGCAAAATATTTTTGCAATATTTGGAGATTGTCTTAAAAGATTTGCAGTTATATTCTGAAGGAGTGATGACCCTCTGTAGCTCTCAGGACTATGCTGGTGATTTGAAAGGAAACCATAGGACACTGATGGCAAGGAAGGTAT
The DNA here is from genome assembly GCA_013397815.1 of Aleadryas rufinucha. NCBI lineage: Eukaryota > Metazoa > Chordata > Aves > Passeriformes > Aleadryas > Aleadryas rufinucha. The sequence continues at coordinate 20,482 of VZTH01013867.1, forward strand.
GCTAGAGTGCAGCAGAGTGCTGCTCTTGTTGCTTTGTTCCCAGGGGCAGCAGCATCTTCCCTTCACAGCACAAGCAACCCAATACTGTGGCAGTGTGCAGCTTCTTCTGTTCTCTCCTGCTCTTGGAAGTAATGTTGCTCTTGGACACAGAGTTCATTGGCAAAGCCAGGAATATTCACCTCCCCACCTCCTCCTCCCATGGCCTTTTTTTTTATACTCTAATCATCTTTCTGCTTATGCTTCTCTCTTCATTTTCCTTTCCCTTTTTAAATTTATATTTTACCTTGTTACTTGCAAAAACACATATAGCCTGGCCGTCTTAGGTTTTGGGGTCTTTCTTCTCTGCTGATAACAGGTAGCATTGCTGGAAGTCTGTCTGGGCACAGGTTTTCATATTGCTCTGCCCAGTTAGCTAAGAGAATGCTTTGTCTCTTTTTGCATATTTGTGCTAGGAATTGAGAAAATAAATAAATAAATAAGCAGTTAAATTTTATGTGTTTCTGTAGACCTGTGGCTCTACAAGTTTGTTCTGTTATTAAAAAAACTTGATGGTTTGTGTGTTGTCTACCAGCATCAACATCATGTTTTCTTTGGGATAAGTTTATGGCTTTGGTGTCTGTTTATCAGGCCACCTCTTTGGCAGACACATAACCTGGGGGCAGAAGCACGACCTTGCACTCTTGCCCCTTACCGTTGTACTTTTAATTGCTGAATAGTAAAAAATAAAATTTCCTAATTCACAGGAAATCAGAAAGTCTCATATTTCAACTTGTATTCCCTCTTGATATACCATTGTGCATCTCTGAGAACAGTCTAGCTCCATCTGCTCTATAACCTCCCACTAGGGAGGTGTAGATAGCAATAAGGTCTCCCCTTACCTTTGTCATCTTAAAGTCAAGCAAGCTGGCTCTTTTAATGTCCCTCGTACATCAAGTGCTCCAGCCAACTGACCATGTTGGTATCTCTGTGCTGGAATTGCTCCAGTTACATCAATGTCATTCTTCTGCCATAGATGTGGTCTCACCTGTTCTGAGTAGAAGGTACAGACCATCTCCCTTGGCCTGTGGGTTGTCCTCTTGCTCGTGCAGCCCAGTATTTAGTTGTTCTTCACTTCAAAGACTAACACCTCATGTTCAAAATGAACATGCTGTGATGTGAGGGCATAAATTGTGCTCAATTATATCTTTGATATAGTCTTTGGCAGCAAAGTTGTGATTTTTGAGAATTTTTCAGAAGTATCATATCAAGTCATATCCTAAACTACTGTATTCAGAGTATCTCAATTTAGAACTTATTGAATAATTTTTGTAGAAATCTTAAGTAATATTTAAGCCAAAAGCTTCAGTTACTCTGGTTATACCATCTTTAATAAACTCTTTTGTCTACTTTTGAATAAAAACTTGATTTCTGCCATATGGCTGGCAAGATGAAAAGCTGAGTTAAATACAGTATTTTTGTACCTTGGCATGCAAATACCCTCTCTTCCTTTGCATTTATTTAAAAGGCAGTTTCAGACTTGAGTGTGGTCTGATCTCCTGGGCTATTCAGAATGGAATGAAATTACAACAGCCCCAATTCCCCGAGAAAGAACTTTTGACTGAGCAAATAGGAAACTTCACCTTCCCTCTTGGACTCAGAAAGATTCCAAACCAATGAGTGTGAGTCTCCATTTAGGTAGATAGCTTGGTTGCATCCAGACCAGTTAAATAACTGTTGTACATAGTCTTTTTATCTTGTAATTGATTTTCCTCTAGTGCCTACTGATAACAATAAAATTTCATTTTTCCTCTGCAGCTTTGTCTTGGAAGGTGGGAATAAGTTCCTTTTGGATCTAGTCTCTGCTCATCCCAGAGCTGCAGAGCAGTATTGAGTTTATCTTCTCCCATTTCCCAAGCTAGGGCTGCCAGTCTGTCCAATGCAAGGCATTGAACAATCTGATCATGATTAGAGGGTTTAAGCAGACCCATGGAACAAGCTGCCTTCAACCTCTAGGACCAGCCCTTTCTACCCTCTTTGTTGTCCAAGATGTTGACAGCCTGATATCTGACACCCAGAAAGGCAGTGGGAGTTGTGCTCTTCTATTTTATATCTAGGTAAGTGAGTGTCAATTGTCAATCTTACAGCTGACCTCCAGGATAAACACTGTAATCTAGGAGCATTGAAAGGTTTTCTGTAGTTCATGTCCTTCACAGAACCATAGAATGGTTTACTTTGGAAGGGATCTTAAAAATCGTCTGGTTCTAACCCACCTGCCATGGGCAGCGGCACCTTCCACTAAACCAGATTGCTCAAACCCCCTCCAGCCTGCCCTTGAACACCTCCAGGGATGGGGCATCCCCAGCTTGTCTGGGGAACCTGTTGCAGTGTCTCACCACCTTCACAGTAAAGAGTTACTTCCTAATATCTAATCTGGACCTGTTCTCTCTCAGTTTGAAGTCATGGCCCCTTGTCTTATCATTACATGCCCTTGTAAAACATCCCTCTCTAGGATTAGGGCAGAGCAGGCCATGCAAGTGAACCCAAGACCCCTCTGAGTCAATAGTCTCCCTTTTAAGACAGGGTGCAGTTCACAGGGGATAGAGAAAAGTAATAAAACACATCTAAACTAGAACTGGGTAGAGGCTTTGGTGCTAAAGGGCTAAAGAAAACATCAAATGCTCTTAAGGAGCAATTCCAGGTATTAACAGTTCCATCAGGAGTCATGAAAGCAGGAAATGGCAATTTTACAATTATTACTTTAAGAATAGGGATTTCTCCCTGGCACTGGCACCTTTGTTTGTTTGTTTGCTTGTTTATTTAGAAATGGGAAGCTCCTTTAACGGAGGTGATGTACAACAGGACAGCAGCTGAGATCCAAGTATTTTACAGTCATATACTCTGTCTATAACAAAACTTTTCTTTCAAAACTCATGGTGTCCAGTAAAGGTTTTAATGGCAGTTTCTTTGGGTAAGTTTATAGATGTTTATCAGTGAGTAAAAATGCATTATATTTAGTTGAGTTATCCTTTCAACAACTCATGGTGTCCATTTTCAGAATCTAATTCCCTGAGATACATCATTCATTTATTTCACCTGGTCTAAGGTCTGGGGCAGGTTTTTTTGTTTCACTTTGCTTTGTTTTTAGCATTTGGGAAGCTATGAAACTGCCTCTCATGTCCTTTACATAACTCTTGTTTACCACTCATTTAATGCTGCATCAGCCCCTATCTTCTGGAGCTGTGTGGGAGTGCACTGGGGCACTGCTCCCTTACATGCAACATTTCTGACAGAAAGAGTAGTTGAAGTATCTCTATCCAATTTTACTCCAAGGTGGTACTGAAGACTGCCATTTCTTAGGCACCATTCATCATCCAGCTTGACATCTGCTGAGACAGTTTCCTGCAGCTGCAATTAATATTTATTTATTTATTTATTTATAATTCCGGCTGCTCAACGAATGGCAAGATCAGAGAGATTTGATACGGAGTCTCCCTGTAAAACACCAATATTATGAAGTTAAATGTGTCCTTGTGTGAGGTTCCACCATACCTAAAGCACTGTGTAGCATTTAGGGCTCACAAAAAGCATCACAGACATTTAATTTTTTCTGCAAGCAGGCTTGTTCAGAGCAAAATTTGGTCTGGATACAACTTTTATTACTTTTAGTTTTCAATTGATTTGCAGCAGGGACATGTGTAAATATCTCAAACAACCATAGGTTTAAAAAAATACAAGGAAAACATATTCTGCTTTGTCACACATATTCCATTGATATATAAAATAACATACCTTTGTGAAGCAGGTGCATACATTAATGGGAGCTTTAACTGTTGATTTCTCTGTTTCTGTCACCATTATAATATTACTTAATCACAGCTTTTTGTGTCAAATTTACCCAAGAGTATTTTTAATAGAAGCATGAAAGAAATTCAGTGCTGGGTATGAAAAGAAAAGGAATTGGGGTCCAGTCTCTTTGGCAAATATTCCATAACAAGGTAATTCTTTAAAGGCATTTCACATAGTTCTGAGAGAATAAAACAAATGCTTCAGAGTAATTCTGGTCTTTCAGATAAATACACAATTAGATTATATGATTTACATTAGATGATGTTAGTTTACGTATGAAAATATGTGAAGCATTCCCAAGGAGTAAGAACAGATCTATATTAATGAAGAGACCTTTAACAAGCCCATGTTCCCCCCTGTTAAATAATAAACCAGAAATAATGTGTAAGTGTTAGAGCTTTTGTCATATGTTTGAGAGCCTTTCTTACAAACCAGGAATAAAATTAACTGCTTCTCATTCTCATGCATGCTATCGAGTTTTTAGACACCGATATATCAAGATTTTTTCACATGACAGCATACTAATACATGTATATCATTAACATTCACAAGACACAAATGAACACATCTCAGAACAAATAGGTAACTGATTTATGGAAAAGTTAAAAAAGTAAATTGGATCATTATGAATATGTCTATTTTTGGATTTGTGAAATAAAAATTAGGAATATCCTATTAATGAAATGTGGGAAGAATTTTCTTGCTACATAATTTTATTAAATGAAGTTTTTATTTGCACATATCACAGAATCATTTAGGATGGAAAAGACCTCCGAGTTCATTGTGTCCAGCCTTTGACTGATCATTACCTTGTCAACTAGACCATGACACTAAGTGCCACATCCAGTCATTTCTTGAACTCTGCCAGGAATGGTAACTCCACCACCTCCCTGGGCAGCCCATTCCAACGTTTAACATACTTTCCCATGAAGGAATTTTTCCTGATGTCCAACCTGAACCTCTCCTAGTGCTACTTAAGACTATGTCCTCTCATCCTGTCATTAGCTGCCTGGAAGAAGAGGCTAAGCCCCACCTGGCTACAATCTCCTTTCAGGTGGTTATAGGGGATTGATAAGGTCTCCGCAAAGCTGCCTCTTCTCCAGGATGAACAACCCCAGCCCCCTAGATATGCTTATTTGTGGATATCCCTTAATATGATTTAGGATGCACAAAGAGCACGAAGTGGTGGGAACTATGGTAAGTTGTTTTTTTTCCCTGAAAGACAGTGTAGCAGACAAGTGAAGGGACTATAGTGAGTCTTCCCAACCCAATCCAAAAGCCTTTCTTCAATCAACTCCTTCCTTTAATGTAAGTGAAGATGTTTCAGGTGAATAAAGACTGTAGGACTGACTCCCCTTTAACAGCAACATCTGTTAGAGAGCTCTTCCTCTATGCTACTGTAATGGAAATATGCTTAATTTTTGGTTTGTTTTTCTAATTATCTGTTTATACTTTACAAACCATTCTGAGAGCATTTTTTTTTCTTTACACTGGCACCAGGGACATTTTCCTAGAAATGTTTAAAACTGTGTGCATCTGATACAGAATGTGGATATCACAGTGATACAATCAAAAATTATGCTCTAGAACATGACATGTATCAGTACATCATAACTTGTATTTATAATACAATCTACCACTCTACCTAGACTTGACAGTTAAGGTTGCCACTTCTATTTCAGCTGAGAGGCAAACCTGACAGATGGGTTAGGAGCAAGCCTCATAGCCACTTGCTTCCTGAACTTTACATTTGCAGAAATAAAAGATGCAGGGATGTTAATGAGATGTCCAGTCTAAATGCAATCACTAAAATTAGAAGAAAAAATAGGAATCACATACGATGTAATGATCTTTTATTTTTTGCCACTTGCTCTCCATCACTGACTTGAATAGTTTGTGTAATGAATGGTAATTTTATTATTATCATCAGTTTAAATAGAGAAATTCTATGCTTATTCATGTGTGTTGTTTATAGGAGAGTGAAACATTCAGGGTTAAAGGTGTGGTGTATGTCTTCAAGATTTCTTGACCAGACATACATATGAATATATGTGCACGGTTGTAGGTAGAGTCCTCTTTTAAGGCATAAAAATTGCTTGACAAGAAGACTACCAAACCCCCAGATAAACAGAAGACCAAATGAAGGTCTCAGATTTTAAGAGAAGTGTAGTTTTGGATTTTTTTTCTGCTTCTTTTGTTATAACCACATATACCTGACACAGGTACAGTATCGATTTGCCTACTGGTGGTGAAGCTGGCTTTTTGTTCATGTGGTGGTTGTGTTACCCTAAAGCTGCATGTCAGTTCATCAAAATCAATTCTCTTTTGATTTTTGCGGCAGCAGAGATGGGTCAGCTAACAAATGACAAAGAGCCCTATTCATGACAAAGCGATTGTTGCATTACAAGTACAATTTTGTAGGAATTTAACAAAAAAAGCACAAGAACACAATTTTACTGCATCATTTACTGTCTCACATGATTCCTCAGACCTCTCAAATGTCACATAATGCAGTGTTCAGACTAGACTAGTCACCTTCTTAAAGAGAAACACACAATTCAATAGTGTATATTTTTTTCAATAAAAAAACTGTTCTTAATTTATATGTATTTCCTAAAATTTTGCAATAAATTCAAAAACACCTTAACTGACCAAACAAAACCTGCTCCACATTACTCACAATATTGTCTTCTATTTGTTTTATTTACTTAGAACTAACTGTACAGGTGAGGGAGGAGATCAATGATTCAGTATGTCAGCTGGTCATTTCTTCTGTTTAGCAGTTCCAAATGCCTCTTGAAAGGCTGGCTTCACTGCGAAGCTCAGAGAGAATCAAGATCTGCTTGATAATTTTGCAGAGATTTTTACCAGCTCAGTGCTGACAACTGACGCAAATGTATGAATTAGAGGGAGGGTATGAATTAACATTTTCAGGAAACAAAATTTTAAAGCTGACATTTTTTCCTGAATGAGAGTTTGTATTTGAGCGAGACTGAGCTCACACAGACCATAGATGTCTCTCTTTGTAGACATTTATCAGATGAATGGCAAATCTGCACATAAAAATCCAGTTTAAACACTTCAGCTTAGACACAAATATAAATGTGAAAGTTTTCCATGGAGTGGGAGTGTCCTTACTTGTATCCATATGTAGAACATCCTGGGCAGTTTTAGCTCTGTTGTACTGCAGTAGTTACACCCAAGTTTGGAAAACTGATGACTTACTGGTTGGAAGCTCTTGTTCTGGAGTAGCTTTTGCATGCCACAGATTTTAAAGAGTTATCCTTGTGGTCTCTGTTTTCAACAGCCCTGGTGTAATGTTTTAGGAAAGCAAGGATTTAGCAAGCTGATTGCGCTTGTTTCCTGTCTCTGATGGTTGTTAACTTTTGTCTCAAGCTGAGATACTGTCACCTGCTTGATAACTAACTAGTAGCACAACTGTGCCTAAGACTGGCATGCTTGGAAGAGTTTTGTGCCTAGGAAGTCTTTTAATCAAGTTTTCTGAGCTTTTTTCTCCAGCTGAGCTTTTTTTCTTCAAGGAACCATCAATATTTATTCAGCTGTAATGTGGGGCAGAAAAGACTTTCTCGTTATTAACTTGTCTGAGAGAGGTTTGTAAATACTGCCGGGTTGGTGAAGAATACTTTTGGAAGTATTGCAGGGGGGATGGCATACGGCTTCTGCAAGGAGGCAGCCTCCAGTTCTGTGGGCTGTTTTGCAAAGTCTTTGCCTTCTCATTATGGTCAAAGGTTTCTAAGTGCAGATTTAGCTCTCCCCATCGGCCCTGTCGGCTCAGACATGTTTCTTGGACACGTAACATGACTTGGTCTGCGGGACTTGCTGGCACCCTCTTTGGAATTGGGACTGCATCTACCCCAAATGTTCCATATCTCCAGAAGTCCAAGGATAGGGCAACTCTTAGACCACTCTATGCTTGTTCTTGTCAGGGATTTTTTAATTGCTGAAGAACTCAAAAGAGAAGCAATTGCTGTTCGTCAGTCAAAGGGCATAAAAATGCAAACAGTGACAGTATTATGTCTGTATGGATGTATGATTTGCATTTAGATTTATGTAAATAGCTATGGAAATTTTGTTGGCACTTGGCTTTCAGTAGGTTACTGGTATGGCTCAGGGAGTTGCAAAGTTTGAAAAAACCCATTTTAGTTAGTTCCTTTAGTCACAGAAATAACTCTTGTCTGCTCTGCCAGTGAATTGGTCGCTATTAGTTTCAATTTTTTGCAAGATGTTAAACGATTTACCCCAGTTAGAATCTTGCATCTATTTAAACTGTTTTTAGACCCAGTAGTATCAAACATGCAGATGTTTTTTGTTTGGTATTTTTCTTACGTGTGTGTATTCTTGCATGTTTTAGTTTATATGCACAGAAACATCATTTTACTGATCTCTTCTTCAGAGGGATTAAATGTCAGTATCCAGGACCATGTTGGGACAGCGTTTTCACAGCTCTTTAAGCACAGAATAAAAAGCCTTATTGATTCTGCTGAAACGCATAAGACATGGCTATTATTATTACATCTCCATTTATCCTCTGGTGTTACATTTATCTTACAGGCAACACTCTTTAACCAAGGTGTTGTCCAGACATCTAGCAAAGTGCATTGCTCTGGGAGATGTGCTACTGTTTGTGCACTCTACTGCAATCTTATTCCTGATATGAATGGGAATATCACATTAACTTCATTTGCAACAGACTAAGCCTGCCAGGATTGGTTGAATATATATTTCAATGTTCCTTTGGGAATTGTGCAGCTTTGATGTGCCTTTTCCTTAGGACTAGTTTAAGGTCATAATATCTACCAATATTTAATCACAGTCCGTACATTCCCTTTGCCTATTACATATTTTCTGAAATGCTCAATAACATTTGTTTCTTCTCTAATAAAATGTCCAAGTGCCATTCCTTTTCTCTCGAACACAAGCGATTCAACTTGAGATCTGCATGGTGCAGAGATTCTGGGAGTTTATAAGGGCATTTTTTTTCTCCCAGCAGTCTCCTTCTGGGGAGTTTGTCAGTTTGCAAGCTATAATGAGTAGTAGGTTAAAAGAAAAAGGGCATTTTAGTGGAGGAGGGAATTAAAATTCAGCAGCCTAATATCAGCAGTAGTTTATAACAGGGCCTTATAAAAGGCAGCTCTGTGTCTTTTTTTTTGTGCATGCACTTTTAGTTCCTTTGATATCAGCAGGGGAATTTTCTCTGCAAGACCCATTCCCATCTCACTTTTCTGCTTTCAGATCCCTGCTGCTCAGGGTTTTCTCCTTTCATTTTGATATATGTTATATTCTTCAACCTTCCCACTTGAAGGTTGTAGGAAGCTCGATATTGCCCTTAAAATAGAGAACACAATTGACGTCAAAAATTCTTCAAGGGGTGGCCCTGTTTTTCATATATGTTGAAAAGAATCCTTCCACTTACTGGGAGGTCTTGGCAGTGGTTGAGGTGAAATCTTCAGGACATTTCACTATGTCTAATGAAATTGTACTAGAAAGGTTAACTTGCTGCTTGCAGTTTTATTTGTACCATATCTTTAACAAGAATGCATTTGTGTATTGTATAATTACACAATAATAAGACAAAATTATGGGTTTCTGTATATACACCTATCTCTAATGCTGCTATTGATTTAAAAATGTGTTGTAATGAATTGCTGCTCAGATCTTTGCCTTCTATGCAATGTGGCAAGCTCCCCAGTTTAATGTGAAGTTAGTTCCCAGGGCAGACTGAAAAACCACTTAGGTACTTCTGCAGAAGTAGGGAGTTTCTTTCTAGATGCTGCTCATAGTGTGCTTAACACGTTTCAAACAAAAATGGGTTTTCACCTCCCATGCAAATTCCCTCAAACTCTTTTCTGTCTCTTCTTTGGCATTTTGGTAATCCCAGGGTGAGCTGGGAGGCAGCATGCAGGGGAGGAATGTGGTTATCCCACACAGCCATCCAGCAGTGGCCTCTGGTGCATTTCTGGCTGTTACAAATAGATGGCACTTTTGACTTGTACTAGAGCAATTCAGTTAGAAAGATGCAATACCTGAAAAAACCCCACTTGCTGGGGTTTTTGTAAGTCAGGCACATATTTGTTATTACTTATATAGGGGCAAAAAAAATGAGGCAGATTCAAATAGACTGCCATGTATATCTCAGGCAATGAAAGCTTAAAAATACAAAAAAACTAAACAGTAGAATGGGCAAATCAAGTGCATTTATAACATATTTTCAGACTCATCCTCTGGATTCTCAGGGCAAGTTGGAAGAGAATTATCTTTTAATACTGAGTTGCTTTAAATGTGAACGAGGCAATTGCCACAAAAGTCTCTTATTTGCTGCTTTTCTGGTCTACACGTGTGCACAGAGAGACACACATACACACAGGAGGGAAAAAAATCAGCCTGTTGTCTTGCAAGTGTTACTTATCATATTAATTAAAATCTGGTGACACGATAACACCAGCAGCTGTGTGGGAAAGCGAGGGAAATTAACAAACGTTTGATTTGTTGTGTTGCTAATGTGACACTTATTATACAGGTCACAGTAAAACAATACCTCAGCCAAAATATGCTAATACTGGTGGAGAACTGTTGCAGTTGTAAAAACATTGATGTTTATTGTAATGAGACAAAATAGCACATTACCTTTAGCAGAGTGAATTGCTGCTTCTCAGGGCAAGCATAAAGTATCTCTGAAGGTTTAATAATTAAAAAAACCCCAAAACCACAGAGATAGAATAAAGTGAAATTGTTATACATATAAAGCCAGTAAAAAGAAAACAACCTCATGTATGAAAAGGATGTAAAGCTCTTAGAAAGCAAAATATGTAATTTCTAGCGGACACAGATTAAATGGAGCATGCCTACAGCTTCTTCATTTAGCATTCCAGGGAACTTTATTACAAGAACAAAAGAAAATTATTTAGTAAGATACAAGTTATGCTATAAAATACCCGTAGAACTGGAAATGTAATTACATTTAGAAATGGATGTATTAACTGCTCTTTTTCCCCTGAGGAAAACTAATATGTAAACTTATTTTTAATGGTGGCTTATATCCAATCAACCAGTTTGATGACATTTCTAAACAAAGACCTTTGGACTTTAAATAATTATTCCCATGCAATTGTTGGATCACATATAATTGCTTGCTCTTTAGTACGTCTTCACAAATTTAATTGCACTATAGTCTGGATCTGACTTGTGTTTTATATATATGTAGATACATAAATAAATTTACAGAATTGAGTTCTGAAATAGGAAAAATTCTTCCCACAACTGAAGTAAAATTAAGAATACGCATTCAGCATTTTGCAGCTATTTGCATTTTCACAAGAATAATTTAATTTTTACCTTTTCAAATGTTTTTTTCATTTTCAGGGTATTTTCTCAATTTTTGAGAAAATACCCTGAAACCATATTTTTGAGCCCAAGGAAGGATTTTTTTTTTTCCCTCTTACTGTTGTTTTGATCATTTTACTGAAATGGGGTGTATGAAGTCAACCATTTGTTTGACAGTCTTTGACAGCAGATTATGTAGATTTTGCCTGACAGAACACTAGTCATTTGGAACTGAATTCCGAGTGAGCAGTCTAGATCAGAGGTCAGCCTGCAGGGTACAAATGGGGAACAGATATTTCACCTTGCCATGTGAAAGGACACAAAAAAAGCAGACAAATCAGGAACTGGTGAGAACTAAAAGGTTAAAGCAGAGTTGATGCAATTACACAATATTTACAGCCGAAGATTGTGCTGAAGTCCTTTTGAACCTCCTGCCCCTCCAGTTCATGGAAGAAGCGGGCTCTGATTTGGAAGCCTTCCTGAAGAAGTGTAAATGCACTCTTTAAAGATCTGCTATGTGCCAAAATGCTAAAATATATCTGTTCTCACTTGCATTTCCCATCATTCACCTTGGTTTCAGTTTCAAATGGGTGTCAAAGTACATATGTGCACATCTCATAAAATAGTTCCTTATTACTCCTCCTTTTTCAGAATAATACCAGTTGGCCGGGGGGGNNNTTAGAATATGTTGTTGTGGTGTGGGGGGGGGGGGGGGGAGTGTGAAGAAAGAAGGTAATTATCTAGGGCAAAACTCAGATATAGAACCTGGGGAGCAGACATTTTGACTTTTCAGATGAAAATTGCCATGTGCAAATATGTAATACTGAAACACTGATTTTTAATTATTAGAGGAAAAAAAAATGGGGGGAAAAAACCCAAACAAACCCAAAAAAGTGTTTTATATTTTAGTCATTACTGGACCATGATAGAAATTAAACCAGTTTTCAAATATTTTAAGCTCTCACCAAAAAACCTGTGTTTTTTTCCTTTTAGTAATCACTATTATCAGTTACATAAACAAAACTCGCATGAGCATTTGAGTTGGAGATTGAAAAAGAAGATAAGGACTAGATCGAAAAGGTGGTTTGTTTTCATTTTTTTACTTCTGAATTACTTGTAGTGGGAGATCACTTTCAGAGAAGCATTACGAAAACATTTATTATTTATCCTTATCTATGACACTCATTCTTTTATTAATGTTGGCCAAAATATAGAAAATGTCAAAGAAGAAGAGGTTATTAAGTGCTGAGGGTTTTTTTGGAGAATCTGTATAAATTAGGTGGAGCTTTAGTGAAAATTTCCACCTTATTCAAGTATGAAAGGATGTCTCTACATGTTCAGAGGGGTTAAGGATACCTGAATCAATAACAAAGATGCCAAGAGAACAATTTAAATCTACTAAGTAACTAAAATCCTAAAACCATTATGTGGGGAAAAAAAAAGAGAGAGAGAGAAAAGAAAACACTTAAGGCTGATGAAATATCAAGGTTTATTATTCTATTAGACTTTGACAATGAAATGAAATACACAGACCTTTAACAATGTTACTAAAATAAAATTTCAAAGCTTGATTTTTCAATCATGCAGTCAAAGAAAGGAAGACATTTTACAGTCATATCCTGTAGAGTATAGGAAAGTTCTCTGTCAAAGCTGTGTAACATTTTGATTAAGTGCTTGATAGATTATAAATATAAGTCAGAGCTAGCAAGACACTGTAATAAATGGATCGTCTAAGAATGACTTGTGATCAATTTCAAATTATAGAAGTGTGTAATATACTCATTTCTTCCCTACATATACTCTCCTTAATGATGCCTTCAATTAAATGTGTGTTGTTTTGCCTGTCTGTAGGTGCTCAGTGTAGAAATGCATACTTGTGTTTGTAAAAATATATATATACATACATGGATATATACATATAAATGTTTGCTCACCCACATCTCCTTATATACAGTTTCAAGTAGAGCCTTCTCTTCCACAAGGGTTTTGTTTTGGTTTGGTTTAATTAATATTATTTTGCATGTCATTAGACTATTTAAATCAGTGGGAATACCTGCCATAGATGGCTTTTTGACAAGCAGACCAGACCCGAAACCCACAGATGAGTTCATAGGAAGTCAGTAGCAAATGCAGCGCTCCAAAAAAGTGAAGTGCAGAGCCGTTCCTGTTCAATTACAGTGAGGAACAAAACACTCTGCTTTTTACTGCTGTGCCTCATTTCCACTGCAGCATTACTTTGTGAGATTTTTAATAAGGGAAAAATGTTTTGGTAGGAACTGAGCAGTAGCTGATTCAGTGCTCTCAACTTTTGTTACCAGTACTGTTCATTGAAATAATATAATTTATTGATATAATTTAACCTCTCTCATATGAATTATTTGAAAGCAACCAGTCTCTTAAGTACTATTGATCTATGCTCTATCCTGATTTTAATGGTCCCTCTTGTAATACTCTGAAACCTACTCTATTTGTCCCTAAGTACCTTATTCTAAACAATTACAATTATATTCATTATAAAAATAATCCATGTAGTACCTAAAAAATTTGACTCTTAGCTGGAATTAAATTGTTATTATCTTGTTCTGAACTGGAAGAAGCCAAAATGACAAGAAATTACTAGAGAAAGAAGAGAAAATTTCCAAAGGGTTTATCTAACAATGGAGCGACAGTTTCCAGTGAAAGTTATACCATACAACATGTTTTAAATGCATGCATTCCATACCGTAATAAGTTTACTGTCAATTGTTGGTTCATAGGTCATTGGTCACAAATTATAATCTAAAATTACTTTCTTATGAATAAGCTCCAAAGCTATGCAGTGTTTTCATATATCAGGATCCTTACAGTTCATTGGGAAAGATTCATTATCAATGCAAGCTTGATAAATTTGGCAAGATGTTAACTTTTATTACTAGTGTTTGTTTGCTTAGTTTACTCTAACATGCTGTACAGTGTATTTATAATAAGCATTAGACCAGCAATAATAGGAACTTTCCTTTTGAAATGTCACGAATGTGCCATTCCCTTTAATTTTTCAGATATATGGGAAGTGGTGATAGAAAAAGGGGGGAGTGCCGTTCGAAATATGCAATTTGGGGTTTAGGAAGAATTTTTTAAAAGACCAATTTCCATATATCAACACTTCTCAGTGAGTTCCATGAAACATTTTGATATGATTTACCAAAAACAGTTTTTGCATCAGGAACATTACAGTAGCTAATCTGCATCTGTAAAGAGTGGGAAATGGAATCACATTAGATATAAATGTAATGCAAAAAAAGAAAAAAAGTTAATGCAACATTATGGTAGAGAATTTAAATGTACAATAGTGAGGATATTCAAAGTTATCGTTCCCACAGCAACAGCAATTCAGCTTTATTTACATTGTAGCTTTATATATGTTTTATTCCTTAAAGGAAAACTGATTTATTTTTTCTCAACTACATAGGATAACATTTACACATGAGGAAATATTTGTCTCTGAGATGAAGCAGTGAACACAGATATACATTCAGTAAAACTGAGTATTTCTGACTGCAGCCAGGGAACTACCTTTCTCATTTTAAGGTGAGATAAATTTGAGAGAAGGGTATTTAAAATAGTGTGCAGCAATTTAATGCAGTTAACTCTTTAATTGAGGACTTATCATGAGATTTGGTAGAAGTACTTGAATATTTCAGCTAGAACTACTTGAATTCTATTTTCCTTAAATATTAAATGCTCTTAGTTATGTTGCATTTAACTTGACTGGAGACTTTTAAACATTCTTTCTATTGAGTTTTTATGCTGATGGGATCATCCATGATATAACCTTTCAGCATAAATGGTGAATTGTATTACAAACTTCAGAAGAACCTACTAAACTGATTTCATCTCTCTGTTCTAAAGATAACAGATGAGAAATAACCAAAAAGCTAATTATCTGTATTTGGCTGCATGCTTTGCCATAATATTGGGTTTATAGTAATGAAACAGGAATCTCATTTTCATTTCACTTTCTTTGAATAAAATTAACTCGTTACAAACCTATCGTATCCTGCCATTAGGCTCCTCCCGTGTGTATCATTGGTCTAATGTGGACCCTGAACCTTCAGATTTCCACACTGCAGATTTCTAACACGCAAGTGGCAATGCAACTGTTAACCTCTTTTTGGGTACCAATCCCTACAGAGATACCTGAAGCACTCTTGGCTACTAAGCTACATTCAGAAATTCCTACTTCTGTCTGTAGCTGTGGCACATGGAAACAGTGCAGCTGTTAGCAATGGAATAACTAAAGCTTTTCCATTTTATATATGAAGGTTTGAATTATGAGGCATTTGGTTACAGTTTCTCCCCCATCTCCCAGGGGAATTTTGCCTTTCGTACAAAATCCATTGTGCTGGAGATGCCGAGATATTTCTTAGGGCAAGATTGGTTAGGGCTTCTATGGCGTGAGAGAGGTATCTGGATGGTGGTGCTATGTTTAGACATAGAACAAAGCCAAGCCAAAGGTTGGGTCATTGTCTCACCATCAGCTGTAGTATGAGCCCTTGCATGGACCAGGGGATAGTACATTTCACAAACTGTTCCTAATGGCAACCCTGATGTAGGGGAGGAAAGGTTAATCCCGTAAAGGTGACCTTTGTCATAGCACGTGGTCCATTTAACTGTCAGCACAGGCATCTCCTGCTCACCTAACACACTTAGAATATCGAAAAGGTTAGGATCTGTCCATGCTACTAAACTGCGTGGGCTTCTAGGGGTGATTCCTGGTCCTTGGGCCAAGTAAAATGCAGCACTTTGTGCCCACCCAAACCCCTCTCAGATTTAACTGAGAGGTAAGTGGTTGGAGCACCTAAAAAAAAGGTAGATAAATTAAGGCTTTTGTAGTATTGACTAGTGTTATTCCTCACAGTGCTTTAAGTAGCAGTGGGATTGTGTGCTAATAAGCCCAAGGATAGTGAACAATGTGGTATCATGAAGCTAGTTACTTGGTGCAGATGGGATTTTCTTAGGTCCTGAGGCCTGTGAATTTTGGTGGCTAGCACCTGGTAGCTAGGTGGGCTGTGAAGAAAAGTATTCAGAGGCCATCCATCACCTATTACCTGTCTTGATGTCTGGTCTAATGCTTTAGTATGCTGTGTTAAATTAAGCCCTGGACTTTCTGTGATCTACCTAAAATTGTGTTTGTTTATTATCAGAATTGTGCCTGTAAATCTTTGTATGCGTGTATTCTGACGGATAATATATTAACTGTTCTTTGAGTGCCCTATACACACAATTCAACTGAAATTTCTGGCTTGTTTGCTTATATTATCAGCCCTAGAAGTCTTTTTTCCTTGTTAGTAAGACTTCTTTTTTTTTAGACCAAAGTAAAAACAGATTCAGATTTCATCGCTCATCATCATATTCCTTAGCAATTTTACTACAGAAAACAGTCATTTCACATAGGGATTAAAAAAGATTTTCACTTGAGTTTCAGTCCTGCAGAATGCAAGAAGGAACATTTGGAGGGAGCAATACAGAGACTTCACCACCAGTAAATCAACTCTGTCTAAAAACAGCAGACAAGTCTTCTAAGAACCCTTCAACACAGTAATTTTGAAGAAAACAGAATGAAATTATGAGTGAAAATCTGTGCTTATCTGAGTGTGATAAATTAGAATTAGATCCAACTACATGGTTCTGATTGTTTCCAGAGAATGTTTACAAATAATTAAATATCAGACACATGATGTCAGAATACCATAGGAATAATACTTGAAAAATCTACTGAGGTGTAATAAAAATGAGCACATGAATAATTCTGTTACTTGATAGTACGTTCTAAAGACAGTGAAAGACCATGAACAATATAATTTTTAAGACATAACTTCTAAATTAATTTATCTAGATATTCCTAAGACAGTAATCCTCAGAGTAGACTTAAATCCTTTAAAAATCTGAAGTTGTAAAGATAATCCCTTGAGAAAGAGAAATATGTAATGAAATTACTAATTTTGATTCTACAGAATTTACAGAAAACTATTGAAAATGTTGTTATGAGCTACTATGGACTCATTTAAAACATCATCATGTATATGGCAATATAAAAACATTTATTATAGCTCTGTAAAACTCACACAACACATTTCAGAGAAGCAAACATACATAATATTCTCTGTTTCCTAGTAATTAAATTTATTACCTCTAAGAGAGAGCTGTGTATTTCTTCCAGCAAAATATCACTTCTGGATTAGGCGAATGAGATGTGATAGAAAATAATGGTTAATCAGTTTTAAAAATTAATATTTTTTATAAGTCAGCTATAATTGGGGGTTGCTGGAGCTTCCAGACATTGCCACGTGGATGACGTTTCCTTATCTTTGAAGATACCAATCAGTAAACCCTGGATAAAAATCCAAGGTTGTTCACATTTCCCTGGTTACAAATAATGCTGTGGTGAGTTTCTGCTTTCCGTGGTGCCTTATGAAAGGGAGCTCCTTACAGAGAATTTGGTGTTGCTGCATCATCTGGTAGGAGTCACCCTATGGACTTCATAAGGAGCGGGAGTGAGTGACCACTTCCTCTGGAATGTTAATGCAGACGACTTGGTTCAGGTTTCTCCTGGTTCAAGACAGTTTGGAGCAGCAAGGCATGCAGAGGGAGCCCACAGAGGCCAAGACCCAGACTTGCCTGGAGACAAGTGGGAATCCTGGGAGCTGTCAGAAGCTGACATTTACAGCAGTGGCACTACCACTATTCCAAGGATTGGGGAGCAAAGGCCAGATTTTGCTTGTTTTCCACCAAAGCTAGAGCAAACAGACTGCTTGCTGGAGATGATAGGGAGAATCACTACTGTTTTTGAAAAGGATAGAAAGGAAAACCCAGGGAACTACAGATTGTGAGGCTGACCTCTGTGCCTGCAACAGTTGACAAGGGCAGACTGACCAATGTCATCTATCTAGATTTTTGCAAAGTCTTCAACTTGGTCTCACATGACATCCTTGTCTCCAAATTGATTTGAATTTGGAGGGCGGACTTCGGTGAATAAGGAGTTGGCTGGCAACCAGAGAGTTTTGTTCAACAGCCCTATGTCCAGGTGGAGGCCAGTGACAAGCACTCAGGCTCTGTCTTGGGACTTTTTAATAGCTTCTTCAATAACAAAGACAGTGGGATTGAGTGCCCCCTCAACAAATTTGCAGATGATGTGAAGCTGACCAGTGCATCTGACACAACAGAAGGATCCGATGCCATCCAGAGGGACAAACTTGAGAAATGGGCCCAAAAGATCCTCCTGGAGTTCAACAAGCAGTTGAAGTGCAAGGTGCTGTGCCGGGGTCAGGGCAATTCCAGACATGAGCACAGACTGGGAGATGAGCTTGTGTTGCCCGGAGAAACTGTGGATGCTCCATTCCTGGAAGCGTTCAAGGCCAGGTTGGATAGGGCTTTGAGCAACCTGGTTTAGGGTGGTATCCCTGCCATGGTGGGGAGGTTGGAACTAGATGATCTTTAAGGTCCCTTCCAAACCAAGCCATAGTAAGCAGAATGAGGACAGAGAACAGCATGAGGTTAAAAAAACCCCAAACAAACCAAACTCACACCACAAAAGCAAAAGAAAAATGATATACCTGTAAAAGTATTGATTTTAGAAGACTGGCTACAGCTCAAACTCAGAAACTTCAGAGGCAAATTTTGCAGCTTGGTACAGGAGATTAGCTGAGAGGACCATAAGTCTCCCTCCTAGTGTTCACATTTCTAGAGGCTGGAGGAAATCAGCCACACAACTCTCAACTGCATCACTCTGAGGTGTTCCTTCCCTTGGCCCTCCTGTAATCATTAATTCTAGACACCTGTTGTCCCAGGGGTTCCTCAGGACAACTTCACAACAGGAAAGATCTGTTTGCTTTGTGAATGTCTTCTGTATTTCAGAACATAAAGACTTAATCATAGTCAACTGGTGCATGAACTTGCACCAAGCACAGCTCTCCCCCAAGGGTCTGCCTTGAATCAGGGAAAACCCCATGTAGTTCATGGTCATTTTAAGTCTGATCAAGTCTGGAATGTCGGTAGCATTCTCAGTATTGTGATAGCAACACTTAGTACTGCAGTGTGTTTACTAGTGTCTAATCATCAGAATCAGAGAAATGAAATGTCTAAATTGGCATACATTTGCAATTGGATAATAAAATGTACAGAAGTTCACCTGTCTTTAAACTCTTTAAACATATTTCTGCTGCAATTTCAATATGAGCAAATATGGCCACTGGTATTTCTGTCATTTGTATGAACAGTTTGAAAACCAAACAAAAAATGATAACTTAGACGAACCAGGAACTCAGTAGTTTTGGACTACACAATCATTACTAGCAGGCAAATTACATATTTGAATTTATCTTTGGAGGTCAGGATAGACAACCCAAATACTTTTGGTAGATGGAAAGATGGTCCATCTTTCTGGTCTTACAGGATTTATTATTAAACATATTTATCTCTAGGTGACTTCTGTACTGTATTGTAATTTCATATTTTCCAGATGGCAAATATACACTTCAGATTCACTTATCGTAATTCCTCCAGATATTTTGTTTTCTTTGTCTTTCTGTACTGGTTGTAAGCCCCTGCCTGTGACATTTTACGAATGAATTTTCTCAGTTATGCTAAAGGCCTTACAGATATTTTGGTTTATATTTTCTATGGTCTTAACCTCCTTTAAGGTCTGGCTCAATGACTTGTTCTTATGTAACCATACCCATCATGCTGACTTAAAATTTGTTGCTCCAGAATTAGCCATTCCTACATTTTTTGGGATGGAAATGGTTAACATGCTGCAAGCACAGGAATAGGGCTTGCCCCGTTAAGTTCAGCCTGTCCAAAATGCTGGTGAAAATGTAAAGCCAAGAAAACTTTTCTCCTTTCCAGCTATTGTTTAGAACTTGCTGTTGACATTCCTTTCCAGATTTGAAAAAATACTCACTTTTCTTGGTTTCATTCCACTGACCATACAATTAACCTACTTGGATAGTGTCTTTTTTTTGATTAATAACTTCTTATTTTATCACTATGATGCATAATTGTATTTAATTTCACAGTGTTGGTGGGATTTCCCTTGAAAATATTCTGAGTTTTTGAAGTCTTTCCAGAGGCAGGAAGGACTTTTCTTTACACATGCATTACATTATAGATATTCTCTCAGTGCCCTTTATTTTGATATAAACTTCTGTGGGCCTTCCAGGCTCCTTCAGTTCTGAAGCAGCATTTCAGTTTTCTCTATCCTTTTCTCTTGTCCTTCTAAAAGGAGTTGGGTTATTATTTTGTACAGTAAAGGTAAGCATCCACTCCCAAACCCATTTTTGTATTGATCTGTTAGTAATTTATTAATGTGTATGTGAGATCTGTGCATAAATGTAATGCATCCTATGCTAGTTATAGCCTACTCAGGTTTGGCTTATTACAATATTAGAAACTTCAGATGAAACTGCATTTCAGATGCAATCAGTTATATCCTTGGCTAGGGACTGTGGGTCACAATTAATAATTCTAAATTTGCACAGTTTTTTAAAGGAATAGATATGTCTCCCTAGCATTAATAATTCTGCCTAACATTTTTAGATGCAACCATATTTTAAAATATATTGTGGATAGTGATATGTAATTAAAAAATATAATAACAATGTTATACTTTTCCTTTTCAACAATTGTTTAACGCTTGCTGTTGACAATCCTTTCCAAATTTGAAAATATACACACTTTTTGTTTCATTCTACTGACCATACAATTAACCTGCTTGGATAGTGTCTGGTGTTGATTAATAACATCTTATTTTATCACATGGATGAATAATTTTATCTGTATAATTTTAATATAGACCAAATATAATTAACTCTCTTTTATAATAATAGTGGTTTTTCTTATATGTCAGCATTTAAAAGAGTATTTAGAATTTCAAGACTTTTTACAGCCCTTAAAAATTCATATTAAACCTGTTCACACACAATGAAAAAGTCAGAAACTGATGATGATAATAGACCAAACTCCTACTTTAAGAGGCAGTAGAAAAACTCCCTTTTATTTTTCATGTTTCAAGTATTTATTTCAAAATGGGTTTAAGAACTTTATACATTGTCACTAGCCTAAATTAAGAAAGAAGTCCTTGAGCAATTGATTTATTTCACAATAAAACAGCTGTAGAAATAGATTCACATATTATTACCAAAAATCGGTAAAATAAACTTTTCTAACATCAATGTAGCATTAAGAAGCAGGCCATTGTTTATTTGGGGAGATACACAGGGGCCATCCACCAAAATTGTGCATGCTGAGTATAGAAAATCTACTGTTTATATATCATATTTTACATAAGGAACATCTAAATAAATTTCAGTTATGAAGAATGGTGGTTTTTTCCACACAATGACTGCTGCAGGAGGAAGTTCAGTACCCCATGACTATTACCACATAAAATCTGCATCTTTGAAAACTAGTTTTGAAGTCATTCTGGGGGAGGGTGTTGTCAGCAGTGGCCCCATAGTAATGGCAGCCAACCTGTGGTAAGACCCTTTTCTTTTGCTTTCTAGGAAAAAGAATCAAAACTAGTGGTCAAACATACTTCTGCCAGCTTAATGTACAGACATAAAATATCTTCTCTGAAAATGTAACATTGGTGATAATCTTGAAAACAGTTGTTCAGGCCACTTCGGACTAAAACTTGTAAAAAAGTGTTTTGTCATCAAAGAGGGTTGTCAAATTTCTTCTTGTTTCAGAACCAGTTATTTGTATTCTTTAAAAAGAGCTAATTCATTATTAACAAATTTAAAAGATTATTTTCGCTTACAGAGTCAAGGCTGGGCCTGCTACTGGGTAGATGAGGTTGATAATACTGCCAGGGGCTAGGTCATGGAGTCTAAGCGATGGGAGCCAGTAGTGGAATTAGTCAGGAGACAGCCACATAGTCAGAAGAAATGGTGATGTAAGCGACTAACTCCTTCTCCAACCCAAATTTTAAACCCTGTCTCAATCACTTGTGCATGGAGGTCTCATGCCAGTGCATTGTTGAGGTGAAATTGGAATATCTGTCTGATACTCAGGTCAATCTCTATTCTAATCGTATCATGTATGAAGCATCATGGTAGGCACCTCTCCTGCACTATTAGGTGTGTTGACTGTATGTATATTACACTAGATTAAAATGCATGCCCTATATTGCTAATAAAGATGCTAATTAGTAGCATGTATATGGGTATTGTACTGTAGGACTAACTAAATAAATATGCAGGCTGGGTATATCTAGAATTGCAGGTGCATATCTAGAATTAAAAAAATAAAAAGACTGATGACGCAGAGGAAGTGCAAAACCCATAAGTTCTGAAGAAGTCAGAAAAAGATCAGCATCTCAAAACCCCAAAGTATAGAGTCCTGGAAATAATTTTCTCAAGGTTGAATGAGACATATAGACCAGAAATTGCTTCCAGACCATAGGGAGATTAAAGTTGGCTAAAGATATTTAAGTTAAAATCAAGAGATGTTGGAAGGAAAGTTGAGGAGGAGACTCTTAGGGTAGACAATAAAGTAACAGCACAAGAGTTTTTTAGGGGTAACATTTGAAGAAAGCTGATAAGGGAAATTAGGAGATAAGCCTTACAGACCAAGTCTATTGCAGGGAGGCTTGTGGATTTTCAGAGGATTTGATGGTGGTAGATAAAAATGTAGAAAGTTGACAGCCACAAGGACTTCTCCCAGTGGTGCTCTACTACTCCAGGCTCATACACATACAACCATGAAAGAAATCAATCAGTGTTAAATGAGGGAGTGTCACTATTCATACCACGCCTAGAAAGAGAACAAAATGTTGGACCAAAGTAGGTAATTTAGACTTGTAATCAATTAGAATTGAGGAATTGTCACCTCAAACCTTACTAGTCAAATCTAAACCGAGCTTGAATTCAAAGCAAAGTTTAAACCACAGGACAGGACATTCACCCAGGGGACACATCCATGATTTCTATTGATACACCATTTTCCAACTGAATGCCTTGTCCCAGTCAAACCTTATTTTGTAATGAACTTCCTTGGGATTTCAAATGTGTCTTTTCTGAATAAGAGTAGCAGCTCCAGATCTCTGCTGAGTGTGGTAAGGAAGGCAGCCCTTCTGCTCCTGCCTGCCTTGCCAACCCTGCAGCTGGCTCTTCTGAAGCAGCAAAGGAGCTGCTTGGAGACCAAAGTGGGACCTCTCATTGTTAGAATGCTTTGCCATTCTCTGAATGTTTCCTATATTTACTGTATTTAACTTACTATGGCTGTGATCACTGAGCACATGGAGAAGCGAGGCAATATGAATATTTTCATAGTTGTAGGAATATTATGAAGTAATTTTCTCTTTTGTGTCAGGAGAGTGCGAGTTTTACTCAAGGAGTTTTTTCTTCAACCAAGCCAGTGACGATGACAAAATCTAAATGAGCCTTTCTTCAACCTTTCTTTTTTTATGTCTGTGAAATAACTGTTTCTTTCAGCTTTGAGTAACATCACTGGGGTTCCTGGGGCGCCATGACCACCTACTTAAATCTGCTGTCACTGTTCTAAGAGGATGAAGAAGGAATCGGTTCCCACTTCTAACCAGTTCCCACTTTCTGCTTCCTCTGCCCAGCCACTGTGAGACTTTTTCTCTAAAGATTCCAAAGGCAGAGACTATTCTGAAAATAGGGTTTCATCTTGAAACAAGAATATAGATCTGTATAACAAGGAAGAAAGTAGCAAGTGAAGTTTGGTGGATAATGCTTTTTCCTTTAGAGTGCCTAGTATCCAATATATTTTTTTGTACCCTTTGTTTCCTCTCCTGAATCATTTTTGGAAATGAGCTTCTAGCCCAATATTTATGGTTAGATACAGCTGCCTTTATAGATGATAGCAATGGCCTCTGTGCAGCTATCCAGAGAACAGTATGAGGGCTTTCTTCCAACTGCTTCTGAAGACAGTTGAAGTTCCCATCAAAACATTCTTTGAAATTCAGTGCAGGAGGAATTTATAGTGCCCCATGTCAAGGCAGAATACGGCAGATGAGCAGCCTACTCAAGCCATAAATGAGCTTGAATGCAATAGAATATATGCACTAGAACTGGTTAATTGCAAATTTTAATACATTACAAATGAGAGGACAAAGAAGTACTTTTTTTATACAAAATTTTTGGTATTACTACATTTAACTAATTGAGTCTGTACTTTAGCACCACTGCCTATGTGGTGAAGAGGCATTTTCAGAATCATAGAATAACCGAAGAGTTTGAGTTGGAAGAGACCTTCAAAGGCTGCCTACTCTAACCCCCCTGCAATGCACAGGGACATATATGACTTGGTCAGGTTTCTCAGAGCTGTGTTCAATCTGGCTTTTATGTTTCCAGGGATGGGGCATCCACCACCTCTTTGAGAAACAAGTTCCAGTGTTTCACCACCACATTTGAAAAAAATTTAGGGTATATCTAGCGTAAATCTATCCTCTTTTGGTTTAAAAACATGACCCCTTGTCCTGTCGCTACGGGCCCTGGTAAAAAGTTTGTCCCCATCTTTTTGACAAACCTGTTTTAGGTACTAATAGGCTGCTATAAGGTCATCCTGGAGCCTTCTCTTCTCCAGCTAAACAACCCCAGCTCTCTCAGCCTGTCTTTGTTGGAGAGGTGCTCCAACCCTCTGATCGTATTTGTGTCCCTTCTCTTGGCCTGCTCCAAAATGTTCACATCTTTCCTGTGCTGAGGACCCCAGAGCTGGATGCAGCACTGGAGGTGAGGTCTCACCCAAGAAGAGTAGTGGGGGCAGAATCCCCTCCCTCGCCCTGCTGGCCATGCTGCTTTGGATGAAGCCCAGGACACAGCTGGCCTCCTGTGCAAGTGCACGTTGCCAGCTCATACCCAGCACTCCCTAGTCTTTGTTGGCAGGGCTGCTCTCAATCCCTTAATCCCCAGCCTGTATTGATACTTTATTACTGATTTTCTTTTTACTATTCTTTACGTGGTAACTCCTAATTTTTGGGGGAGGAATGGGAGAGTGGAGGAGATGGCGGCAAAAATGGCCATTTGTCCTGTGGGAGCTTGTTAATGACTCACAAAAATGTGTGCTCTTATTGGGGAAAAAGTGCTTTACCTACAGTTAATCCTACAGAAATGTGGGGTGAGGTCCCAAGACTGCAATACTTATTTTACATAAAACATCAGGTTGCTCCTTAAATAGCAGTCCCAGAAGCGCAAGGCACTTTATTATCCATTAAGTTACTTAGCATCCACTATATTTTTTTAAAAGTTATTTTCCCAAGAGGAGTTCCTAATATATGGTATTCCAGCACAGAGGAAAAAGAGCAAAGTATCTACAGCAAACAATCTTCTGCTAAATTTAATCCTTATAAGTTAGGAAGTGTCATAGTCAGCAGTAAGAGTGCTGACAGATCCGTATACCTCTCTAAATCTAAGATCTGTTCTGGTCTTCTGTGTGGACAACATGGCAGAGCTTCTTTGCCTTTTTTTTATGAGAAGGGGAAATACCTATTTCTATGTTTCCCCCAAATACTTCTACAGTAAGTATTTTTCTGTGTTGGTTTAGAGTGGGCAACTCTATATGTAGGCATGTATATCAGAGGGCCAGGTGGGCAGTGGAGAACAGGAGAAGGCAGACCAGAGGGGCTGTACATCTTTTAGGCAGTGCAGAATCTCTGTGGAGAATCCTATACTAGAAACCTAATACAAATGAAGGTATCTGGCATGAGATTATGTACCTCAAAAACAAATGGGCATGTTTCCAGCTACTCCTGAAAAAACAGGTGGGGGGAGAAGTGATTATTGACATGCCCTCAGATGTTTACCAGAAGTTGTTACTTTCTGTTGATGTCATATTTAGCTGAAATGAGTCTCCTGCTCTGACTTGCCAGGCTCTCTGTGTGGGCTGTCTGGTAAGCACACAAGTCTGCTTGCTCAAAAGTGGAGAAATTCAGTTTCACAAGATTTCTTCTAAGGCAGAGGTGAGCTAAAAATTCTTATATTTTCCATAATGAGGCAAACAATCTAACACAATGAGCAAAATGTGAGGGGCAATGAATTCTGGAAACTAAAAGAATTAGTTATTGATTATAATTGAGACATAGAGAAGAGAGGCTGAGCTTTACAAAATTAATTAAGCGAAGGGGAAAATAAAAGCTTCTTCCAAAAGGAGAAGCTGAAACTTATGAAAACTGCTCACTCAGGGTCAGGTTATGAACTTGAATTAATACGATCACTAACAGCATCTGAAGAAACACTTTTTTTCATTACTATTAATTTTGATTAGTACTATTTTAATTTTAATTAAATTGTTACTTTCTTAGCTGTGTTAGCTTTCAGTTGTCCAAATCAGCAGTATGCCCAGATTTGCTTTAGTTATTAAAGTGATAATGTATTACAACAGACACACAGAAACTATCTCCCAAGGCATGCTCCAAATTATATGAAGTGCAGAGATAAAGTTGCATGCGACCAAAATATGGATTAATTTTCTGGGTTTTGTTGTTGTTATTGTTAAAAAAAATTTATTTCTTCAGCAAAATTTCCTAATATGAAAAAGGGGGTTCTGCTGTTACAGAAAGGTATTAGTAAAAGTTCATGGTAGCCGAAGGATGCTGTTCTGACTAATAATCTCTTTTTAATCTTTCCTATGCCCCTGTCCTGTCAAACTGGCTAGTGCACAAAGGTCAGTGCCTCTGTCTCCCTTTGAACTGTTCCAAAGTCTAGCAAGAGATGTCTTAAAAATCCCTTCAAAGATGATGGAGAGTTAGCTAGCTACTTATTTCAGTTCTCTGGAAAAACAAGACAGAAGTTAGAAGAAGCAAGTCTCTGAATTAAGGGAGAAAACTTCTGGGAGTAGGAGTGATCTAAACGTTGATCTGCCTGTCCCCATCTCAGAGGTTTGTATACCCTTTCCAAAGATCATGCCAGTAGAACTGATGGCAAGATGGGAAAGCAGGGATATTACTGCACTGTTACTGCTCCATCAGCAGATTTCAGTCTAACCTCTTTTAAAATCTATTATTTTGAAGTTTTGTGGCATTACCCTCCTATCAGATCACTAATCCATAATGAGAATGTTACTCTGTTTGCCCCAATAGGAATGATCATATTAAAAAACAAAGCAAAAAAAAAGATAAAACAAAGCACTTCAGCAACTATCCTGAACACTCTCAGTGAAGTGAGGCTGCCATGCCTACCACGGCAGTGACACTTTTTCCCTCCTTATTTTTTTAATGTTTAGAGTTGGAAATTACTCAATTCAGCACAGTCCATTTCCTTTCAGGTTCATTTCTTTACAATGCTACAAGAGGACTAACTTTCAGCCTCCATCCACCCACAGAAGGTGCAGTGTAGTGCATCTGGTTTTTGTGTTTTGTGTACGCAGTGGCTGCTGATTATATATTATTCACCAGCATACTAACTACAAAGGCAGGTAGTTGCCATGTTTGATAGGTTAATTTTAAAGGGGTTTTGTTAGCAAACAAGACTTAAAAATAAAGCAGAAAAATGCCTAAGTTTGGTTCCAGCCTCTCCCCCTTTCCCAGGGAGGAGCTGCTTGCATCTTCAGCAAGAATTCAAATGAATTGAAAATTCCTTTAGAACTGACAGCCCAAGTGTAAGAATGATAAACGGCTTTGGCCTTGATGATTTTTATTAAGCACTAAATGTCACATTTAACCTGCATTACTGAAAGCAATTACCCATGTATCAACAGTCAAGCAGTGCAGAGCTAGACGCCTGAAGCAGTAGCATTATGCTCCATCTGGGAATAAGGATTTTCAATTAGAAGGCAAATAGCTGGAGAGGGGATCAAGTCCTCCAGTGGCTCCCAAAGGAGGTCTATGAGAAGCAAAGTCTTCATATCCAAGTAATCGCAGGCAATGTCAACAGAGCATTCCAAACCATCTGCTGCCAGAGTAGCGTTTACTTTATCAAATCTCAATATTTACAGAACACTGATCAGCTCGTGGGACCAGGATGGCTCACTGCCAGGGTGTTCTGGGAAATTCATTTTAAGGTGTGTTTCAGTAGGCTAATTAATTTACAAGCACCTGTTTCATCACTGGGAGCTGTTAGCACACCAGATGAGCAGCAGCAGGGGAAGGGGACTTTTTATCCTAGCTAAATTGATTTCAATTGATGTTCATTTACTGATGGCACAGTTGTAGTTTAATGTGAGCATGGCCTAAAGTCTTTTCGTTTATTAATATGTAAGCCAGTTTAGATAGCTTGTTATTTACAAATATACTTGGACTTTAGGAGACCTGTGAGATTTTTAAAGTTAAATATAGCACACACTTTTCTACAAGAAATATTTTGTGTGTGTGTGTGTGTGTGTGTGTGTGTGTGTGTGTAAAATGTATACATCCTATTCCATTTTGGTTATTGGTGGGATTTTTTCAATTCTATGTTGTTTAAAAGAAAAAAAAAGAACAAACAGCTTTTTCTGTTAAAAATGGGTCTGACTCTGTTGATGCATTATTCAGAAAGCCTCTGTGAAGAAAACATAATGTTGTAAACCTCTTTGGATCTAGCACCGGTAATCGTGACACCTAACCTCAAACTGCTCTGATGTGCTAGACATTGAGGTTCCTAACTTCTGTCTCAAATTCTTCCACCAACAAAGGAACTAGAAAAACTTATTACACTATGTCTTCACATCAGGGAGTCAATTTAGAATTAATTAATTCATGTTTGAATGTCATTTTTCAAATGCAAAGTTCAGGATAGCCTAGTTAAGATGTGACAAGTGGCACAGAGGAGTGATTTGTAAAGCTAAATTAATCACTTTTGTTTCATAGGTATGGTGTTTGGAATTAGGGCTTTTTTCCTGTCTAGCTGCAGCGCTTCCACAATCTCTGTGTACTACCCCAGTAATAACCAAGAGGTACATTATGTAGAAAAAGAGTCTTTTTCCAAGTCAGTTGGACTTTTGGACAGAATGTTTTCACAGAAAACTACTCAGATCATAGTGAAGACACAGAATGAGTTGCAAACTTTATTTTGCTAAAATTTTAGAGTGATAGGTTTGAAAAAATAAATCAGAGAGTAACTTGAGGATAACTTCAATTAAAACATCTGGATAAGATTTAAGAGGCTTGGAAAGTCCTGGAACTCTTAAACTGCTTGTTTGGCTTTCAACAGATCTTTGTCATTCAGTTCTCACTCAGTAAAATCAGGATAATATTAGCTGCCCCACCAGCCTTGTTTAGCATCTTTACAGCGGTCATGGGTGATTGTGTTTGGCATGTGCTGTTACAGCAGTTTGCAACTTACTGCTCCGGTATCATTCGGTTCCTCTTGACACTGCAGTAATAGAAAGAGGGAATTATGATAATTTTTTTGATGCTAGTGTCAAGATAACCCAACCCAACTCATACTGATTTCCTCTTATACTCGTGTAGTACAATTATTATCCTTTTGAATTACTGGTCTAGATCTTCTTTACACTGTGGGTGTATGGTGCCCGTATGAGATGGAAAAAACAGGAGAAAGCATAAGTAGCTCAGGCAGCTGGAAGCTCATCTTAAATAGATTTAGATTAGAAATAATGTAATTTTTTTCATTGTGATAATTATCTAGTCATAAAATTTTTATAGGGGGCTAGTGGACTGTAAGTCTTTAGATCAAAACTATTCATATCTCACATACCTTTGCCTAGGCTCAGTAATGAAGACCCTGATGATGCAATCCTGTTGTCTACTGTGTGCTGAAGATAGAACAACTATATTTGTTTTCTGTTTTCAACTTCAGGTCCAAGCTTCCGCGGTAAATTTTGGGCTACTTCAATGAACAAGAAAAATATTATTTAAAAAAAAATTAATAATGTATTATGTTATATAATGGCCTACAGATATTAAGGAGCTTGAGTCAGGTTCTGTTATGGGAGTTTTGAAGGCCCATGAATGGGAAAAACATTTGAATCTACTTTTCTAGTGAATTAATGGTGGGGTTTTGCTTTAAAATTAATTCAACAATTTTGTATTTCATCCTTTGGAAAGAAGGAGAAAGAGCCTGGGTCTCCTTTCTGTCCTTCTAGTTAGAAGGTGCTCCAAGGAGTGCCTTGAGGCAGCAGTGACCCTTGAGTGTCTGTGGCATTTCACAGGACGGTTTTGTCCTTGGCCCATGCCCAGGCACGTTCCTCTGTGTCAGGAATGCACTGAGGATCTTACAGGATTGTGAGAGAAACTTGTTTGCAACTGACGAATTGCAGAGAGTACCACAGACATTGAGTATATGCACCCAAAGGATAAAAATATTGCTCTTTACAAATATGCAATACTACTGTAGTATTCATTTTTTATTTAGGATTGCATAACTGTTATATGGTGATGAAAGTTTTCTTTCAGTGTAAAATGTGTTCATTTGTTTTAAATTTGCTCCTTCCCTGGTCCTGAACTGACAGACTCCATGTCTTTGGATTTGATTTGGCAGAAGAGAGCTTCTTTCCAGCCTTTGCATTTGTTATCCATTAGCTAGAGGGATTTTTCTAAGAGAATTATTTGAGCATGAAGGTCTTATAAGTGAGCTTTTTTACATATTGTTGGTGGAGCAAAATAATGGATTGGAAATACTTGCAGAAAGATGAAAAACTTTTTATGAGCATCCACAGTTTTCAACGTTATGATTATCCCATAGCCATGATCTTACCCAACTTCTCATGTAAAAAGCAGCATGTTGGGATTTATTTGTCTTTGTCTTATCCTTATGAGTAGAGAAGGGAATTTGCTAGATTGTTTTTGTGTGTTTCATGATATGGTTTAGTGGTTTGGGTTTCATTTGGATTGTTTTTTTGAAACACACGTCATTGTTTTTCTCATCTCAGGCTGTTTGGATGCAGTAATATTGGGATCTGAGTATCCTTCACATGGAAAATAAAGAAAATTTAATAATTCCATAAGACTCAGAGGGATCTTAAGTTTGCTCAAGGCCTGAGATAAGGATAGCTGAACATGATCATAAATTTGTTGCCTATAATGTGTTGACCGAGTGCTTGGATTTGTGCAAAACAGAAAATGTCACATTTCAAGGAGCTACTGTACTGTAATTCAATTGCTTAAAACATTGTCCACATTCTATTTCTGAATATCAGAGGACATGTTCATCAAAAATTTCAACATTTCAAGGAAGAGAATGTGGCTCTTTAAAAATGAGAAAGCTGTAGTTTTTCAAGACAGCTGGGATTTGCTTTGGCTTCTCAAATCTGAAAAAACACCTTTGAAGAGGAAATGACTGTTGATAATGGGACACATTATCAACATATTGAAAAGCTGGTCTGCAGTCCTAAATATATGGTGGTGGTCATTATAAAGTCAATTGTTTATACTTACAAACAGCCTTTTCTTTCCAAATCCTGCCCAGTTCAGTGAGAAAGAATTCTTTATTCTGCAATAATATTTTTGTCCATATTTTAATCAGTGCAGTGATGGATATTTTTCATTTGAACAAAATTTCAGCAGGAATGTACTTCAGGCAAATTGGGATAGAGCAAATTGTGACTTTTTAGGATCATTTTGGTATATCTTAGGTCTTCAGAACAAGATGAAATTATTTTCACCTACATAGAGAGTAGCACCAATCATTTAACATGCACATCAATACCAAGAGAGTAAAATCCTGGACTCTCTGAAGTCAATGGCAAAATGTTTCACAGAATCTAAAATTTTACTCAGTGAGTTTTGAGAAAACATGTCAAATTTTCTCCTGCAGTATTTATCTTGAAATAATGTTTTAAATGTGGTACAGAGACTGCAGAGGATAACGTGGTCAGCCAGCCTGGGGTTGCCAGCCAGCAATTCACAATGTCAGAGAGAGAAGGTGGCATTTACAGCACACCTTACAAGTAGTGCAATTACATAGCAGAAAATAGACTGGAAATACTATTTATTCCCCCAAAACCTGGTAGTACCCTACCACTACAATAATGGGTTTGTACCAGGTATTTTCTGACAAGCATGTTAGCCTGATGATTCCCCTGCACTGTTGAGGTGTTTTCTTGCTATTTGTTTGCATGCAGTGGAACACATTCTTTATTTGCTGATGAAACTCAAGAAGTGTTTAAAATGTTGCAGGTTTAGCACAGGTGATTAAAAACTGTAGGAACAAAGTTCTGTATTTGTTCAGTTTTACTGTTTATTGTAGAGGAGGTCTGTTCCTTGCCATGCAGAAAATACATACCTACCCCTTAAGCCTTGGACTTTGTGTGGCCATTGATGTTCAAAGAGAAGTCACTGAACAGCTTTAATTACTACATACAGGAGTCTGGTTTCATTCTCTCCTGAGACCTAGAGTTGAAACAATGTATATTTAACTTTTAGCAGAGTCTCTGATCTGTTCACTCCCTACCGTTTGCTCTTTCGTTCTCCTTCAGCACCCTTTCACAGTCTGGCTTCCACAGTGCTCTCTCAAGGGTGATTCAGCTTCCTGTAATTTCATTGCTGGTAGTTCTGTTTTATTTAATGGGATTTGTTTTACTTCGCAATATTACTTTAAGCTCTGATCTGTTGTAGGATAAAGATGTTATTATGACAGTGTTAGCTTCTCTGTAAATTACAGTGCCTTGAGGATTGCATTTTGAGACTACATGTAAACACTTTACAGAACTAATAACATAGATACCATATGTAAAGCTTGAAAAATATTTAAATAGGGCATATTTGAAGGAATAAAACAATCAAAAGGCTTTTTGGGGAATAGTGCAGATTACACTGAATTGTTTAAACTCAGTGTGCAGCTTTTAAAACATAACCCATGTACCATCATCCATTTTCCCTTTTCTTCCTGCTTACCTACAATTTATTTGAACTATTCTAGTATGTTTCCAGCAGAATTCCTTTACAGTAATTGATGAGATCTCTGGGATAATGTCTCTGGAACAATAATCTTTCATTTAATGCAACAATCATTAGTCATTTTTGTTAACAAGCTTGCCTAGATGAAAAACAAAAATTCTACCAAAATGAAAACAAACAAGCTAGTTAGAGCTGTTTAGACAGAAATGTACCACTTTCTCTGCTGGCAGTAATATTGCCTTAATGTTTTTGTTGACTCCAAATGGGGGTTTTAATCCCTTTGCAAGGAAAATAACTACAACGTTGCAGTTGGTAGTTTGAGTTACAGTGAAACTGAAGTCATCAGGGGTTACTACTAAAACAATATTTTCAGTATCAGGCTTTCTTTGGAGACTGAAACACAAGCCCAACCTTCGATTACTCGATGATCTTGGAGGCCTTTTGTAACCTTAATGATTACGTGATTCTCTGATCCTAACCCAAAGTTAATTTTCCCGAGGAATTAATTCTGAAGTTAATGGTGTTACTTGTTTGAGTGAATGACTCCCTCTAGGTGCCAGCACCGGCAGGTCCTGGTACTGCAGCTCTGAGGAAAGCCACCTGGAGATCATGGACAAATTACTTGCACATTGTTTTGGTGACCCTATCTGAGCACTATCACTTAAATCCACCTCCTCACATCTACCTCTATATTTTCTTTGTTCCCAAGTCTATTTCTTGCTGTCAAGGAATCTGACAACTTGGAACTAGAGCCTGAATCATCAGAAAATGGCACACACAGTGTTACTGTCCTTCTCCAGCATGAGGCTGAATGGCTCTGTGGTTTCCTATATAGAAAGTGTCTTTTGTGAGATTGCCTCTTTGTTTAAACAAAAAGAGGGAGAGGGAGAGAATGAAATATACTATGGAATACTCAAGCAGATGCTTGGCATTATATTAACACATGTATTATGGCGTATCATGTAATGGTACACTGTGGGGAATAGTAATGAATAGTTTGGAGCACAATAATGTGCATTGTTGATGTTTGTTAAAATAAAGATATTCAATTTATAATAAAAGGGATTAAAAGCTTAATTCATGACTATGTTAATATTTGTCTGTAAGTACACAGATAAATGGTAACGTACCTTATCACATTAAACACCTGCACGTACAAGTTCCCCTGCTGAGATCTCCATGGGATTGTATGTTTTACAGAGCTTAAACTTTCATTTCCCAAAATAATGATATCATTCATTTACAGATATAGATAGGCTCTTCTTACTCAAACTCTATCCTGAAATGAGAATTGTTACTTCAACTACAAAAATGTGGGATTAATTACCACAGTGATTGCCTGCTGCATCATCTGATGGTATTTGTATATAGAATTTATATATTTTGTAACAATCTGATTGCCTGACAGAAGTGAATTAAGACTTTATAAAATGCACTGCTGTTAAAGGGAAATGATACCTCCAAAACAGATGTGATGAGCCGGGCGGTGGTGGCAAACAGATCTCATCTCAACAGAGATCTCCCAGTGTCTTCTCTGTATTTCCCACATGCCATCCTTTGTGAACAACAGAAAAGAACGTGTGTTTGTGAAGAAAATGCATAATTAAGGAGGGTGATTGATGTCTGAACTATTTCATTGTTTAGCTCTGCAGTGCAAGTGTTTACAGGCATACTGGATGCCTGTGCAGTCTCAGTGTATATACGTGAAAGCTTCCAAAGGACAAAATGTCAGCAGAAGCAGCCACCATATTCCGCTCCATGCAAAACATAATCCAAAATAAAATTGTGATAATTCACACGCTCTTTGCTTGCCAACTTTGCTAAAAGTAGGAATAGAAAAGGAAAACTGCTGTGAAAGCCAAACTAAGAGTGAGATAGAACTGTTCTGGGCAAGGTCACCAAACTGACTACTTGGAAGGATTTGTCTGTGTGAGGACAGTTCAAGGAAATCCTGTAGACACCAAACAGGAACATCTTTCTAGAGAGGGGAAAATAATTTTGGAAATGGAAAGAGGTAGACAGAGATCAAACAAGGCTTGATATTTCCATGTAAATGCTGTGCTAAAGTGTGAGAAAGAACTCATTTCAAAATTATATTTCCTGAAATACATTTTTTAAAGAAGGTTTCCTCTTATTCCTTAGATGAAACCAGTACATCAGTTTAGTGAGTACTAAACACAATCATAGCTGCTTATGAAGTAAGCATTTTATTTAAAGGTTTGGTATGAAAGACATTTTCCAGGCACTCCCAGGCTATGTCATACAGTCCCAATATCCTGGCTAACACACGTACAGCGAAACTGTGTAAAACTCTTGATCTTGCTATCTGTCCTCTCTTAAAACAGGTCTCACAGACAGCTCATGGCTTCTAATCCTCTGTCCAGTGTCTTGTGTCTGTTCGACAGAACCACATTCCCCATTCCACTCTTTATCCCACACACACTTGTTTCAACTTGTCCTACCAGGCACACTATTTAACACATTTTCTATTGCCTAATAGTTAAATAACAAAGTACAGTTTATTAATTGACTATCCCTTTTAGTACCTCCTTTGCTTTTGATTCTGCAATTATATTCTCAAAGAAAGTGAAAAATCTGTGTTTTAAATCTTTTTTTTTAGCACACATTTAAGTGTTGGGTGCTAAAGCACAATGGAGAGATTGTGACCCTCTTGGTTATGTCAGATGCAGTTGTTTATTATATGGCCACAGTCAGAATTTTAGTTCACGTTGTGCTGTAAAAATTAACCCTCTCCAAGTGTGTTTTATGCATGTGTGTCCATGGCTTGTGTGAAGGAATGACCATCTTATGAAACAGGAGAGCCAGGGAGTTTGTCATTTCAATGTCACCTTGTACCTCCTGAAGTAGCTGTTTATTTGAGGAACACTTTGGATATATTTGCAAATGCGTGTGTTAGAAGGCATTTTGCATACTCAAGGGTATGTGAGATACCTTGGGCTGGAGGATGCCGGCTGGACCTGGTAGAAGGCTGTGACTCTTTGGGACAACAGCAAGAGGCCAGGAGAAAGAAATTTGAGGGTTTAGAGTTGTATAGTCACCTCTATTCCAGCAACTGCCACTTACTCTTGGTATCCACCCATTAAAAAGAGAAATTAAAGAATTAAACCTTCTCTGAATAGTGCAGTACCAAAGGTCATTTTTCTTCAGTTTTGTGTCTCCTGCCTTGCTCCTGGATGCCGTGGCGGTGGTCCTCCACATCCTTCCTCTCTCCTGACTCAGTGGTACACTAGCAAGGAGACTACCACTGCTGACACCTAGGCCTTGGAATTTGTGGGGATTTTCTGTGTGTCAGACTTGAAAGCCCATTGCCATTTTCCAGAGGGTTAGAAGGAACTGGAGAGGACAGGGAGTCACAGCAGCAGTAGGAAAGCACACAAGTAGGAAAGACAAAACCTACTGGCTAACCTAGTCCAGCAGATCCCCCTGTCATGGCTAGTCATAATGCTCAACCTCTTTATTTGTAGCTGTCTCATGAAACTCAACATTTTCATGTACTGTAAAAAGAAATCTTCTTGCTAAGTCTCCATTTTGTATCTTAGATACATTTCAGCAAAACATTTGAGCAAAGGAAGCTTTGATTTTTTACATTCCCACTCCAGTTCGTGCTCTGCTGAGCATTCCTTCTTCTGGCTATGCCTAGTAACTAGAACCTGCTCCCAACGCCATTCTCAGCGGGGTGATGCATTTGAGATCCTGGATAAACCAGAAACTTGTTAACAATAACTAAGAAGCAAGAAACTAATAAATCTAAATCGACCTCTGAGTCTTGCTGTTGCTGTTTTTTCACAGACTTGAATCAGTTTGTAGATCCAGACTTTAAAAAAGTGTCCATCACCTGAGAACTAACATACTACAAAAAGACTGATACTGTTATGTCATCAGCATCTCTCTAGATGAAGTGACACAATCCTCACATTTCCCTGTGCAGGGCAGCTGACAGAGGGCCCACTGTGGGCTGGGAATTTAGGATAAGCCATGCTCTGTGCACCATTAGGAGAGCTCCCTGTCTCAGAGCAGGTGGGCAGAGAGGCAGGACAGCACAAACTGGCAGGGTGCTGAGACACTGGATCACCCTCATGAAAAAGAGGTGAATTTGGGCTTTCCCTGGCCTCTGCAGGGGCTTCGCTGCTGCACCACCTCCAAGGGGGTCTCACCACCAGCAAAGCTGTAAAGAAATGAGTCGTATCACACAGTTTTTTGGGATGATAAAACAGCATCACTCAGAGACAAGACTGTGACAAGACAAAGATTTTTCCCTAAATTACAACCCAGAAAGTTTTGAATGCTATGAAGAGCCTCTTTGGTCTGCTTGCTCCTGCATGCATGCTCCAAGCATGCAGATACACTAATAATATGATTTTTTAAAATCTAACTAGGGAAACACTACCAAAAACACTTGGTTTAAAAAACATCAGTATTTATCCCTGTTTCTTATGTATTTGAGAGATAAGACTAATAAAATACCTTTGTTACATATTAAATACCCCCACTAATCTACAGATATGTTAAATAAAAATTGATTTTCTCAATAGTTATATTCACACAAGGTTATTTTTTTTTCAGAAATAAGACAGTATGCATTTATTTTAATTTTCAGTTATTTTAAATTTCTCTTTGTCTTTTATAAATATATTTTTCAAGATTTAATTTAAAATCTTTAATTAGAGTGTCTTTTCTTTATGTCTGATAAATTGGGGGAATGATGCTGGAGACATTTTCAAATCATATTCTATTAAATGTATATATATATGTTTCTGAGTGTTAAAAAACTGTTAAAAACCTTGTTATTTACTCTAGTATTTTAGATCTTTCTCTGGATGTATATTTTTTAAGATACCTACTGTTGTTTGGAGGAAGATCAGTTTCTTTCCCCCCCCCTTATTTCTGCAGAATGACTTTCTTTTTAAACACTGGGACTTTTGTTATGTTAATCAGTCAGGGAACATTTCCAATTCAATTTTACCTGAGCGCTGGTCAGCTAGAGTTTCCTTTGTTTGATGTCCCTTGAGTCTTCCCTTGTCTTTTAAACTGTAATTTAGTTGGAGCTGCTGTCAATTTACTCCGTCCATTACATTTGCAGTGATATTCCAGACATTGTCTTCTATTCAGTCCTAGAGAAGTTTCTTGACCTAAACAAAGTGTGCAGGGTAAAATCCTATAGAAATTGGAAGTACAAGCATAGAACTCCTGTTTGCCTATGTGCAATACCTGCATACAAATAAAATTGTAGCTACCTACCAAGATTATTGCTGTTTTGTTTTTAATCTAACAGGTCCTTACACTCAAGACAGCTACCAAATGGTAATTAATTAGGATTTGCAATGAAGTGGACATGTCCTATACAACTAGGCAGTCAGCTTTCTCTCTTCTCTGCCATTCCTCTGTAATACCAGGATTTTAAACCCTGCTACTTTATAACCCCACAGAACAGACCTTAACATTAAGAGGTGGGTTTTTTTTATCATAATTACCAGCTGTCATGGAGTTCAACAAATAGAGCAATTTTCTTGCCCTTAGTCCATATCAGCAAGGTGTGCCAGGTGGGAAATCGTTGCTTTGAGCTGTGTCTTTCAGTGGGACAAGAAGAGAAAAAGCCCCAGAAGAAGGGTGTTAGAGCCAATCAAACTACTACACTGAGCTACCTTGACGGAGGGTGATGCCAATGTCTGTGGCAGCAGAAAGGGAAAGCATTGCCTGCATGAGCTTCCATGTGGGTCTCTGAAAGATATTGCATAGGACTGGAGAGCTCAGAGGTAAAACACTGGAATTCTATGTCCTTTCCTGCAGTTAAATGTCAAATAAGAAAATAAAATTTCCAGCCTGTGGAAGAAGATAGAGTAGGGACTTTGTGAAGCTTAAGAGAGAAGGAAACAGTTGGAAGTATGTCATACGTGTCCCTCTGTGCCTCTACAGGCATTACAGAGAAGCTGAATTGTCTTTTCTACAAAGCTTCCCAGGCTGACCAGGGTAGCTCTTAGAGAACTCTGCTTTGCTGGCATTGGGCTCCTACACCTTGGGTGGGCAGCAGGTGCTGTGTTGGTGGCTGGATACTTTGGGGAAGGTTCCTGAGAGCCCTGAGGTTTGCCATACATGTTGAGTCAGGGGCCGAACCCCATTCCTCTGGCAGAGTGCTCTGGGAAGTTCTGCAATGGCATCATTAAGGGGTTTCTGTCATTCTGAATCCAGTCCTTCTGAGGGACTATCAATCCATCCCCAAAAGGCTACAGGTCCACATTCCCCAGGAGCAGGAGTCTCCCATTTCAAACAACAGCAGTCTGGCCTGATCTTGTATTGCCTGGTCACATGCAATTCCTCTTGGGTTGAAATTGGTTCTGAAGGTACTGTACACTTGGCTTCTTTGAGCCAAGAGAGGTTGCATTTATCTGCATTGACTGACGAACAAAGAGAGGTCAGTCAGTTTCAGAAATGGCTCAGTGTTTCCGGATATTCTGCTCAGAATCTCTGCTTTTCCCATTTGGTTTTATATGTACATCTGTAGGCAGCTTTTCCCCTTGAGGATAGGCTTTGGGAATGTCTTTAGGACAGCCAAATAATTAAGCTGTCAATTTATTCCTTTGCCACTGGTGTGAAGCTTAAAATAGGAAGTGATCAATAGTTAATGACAGAGAGGATGGAAGAGCAGGAGCTGCCTACCTTCTGCCCACAGGCTTGACAAGGTGACTGGTCTGACAGCGTGCAGACACTTGTACTGCCCTAACCTTCATCAGCATTGCTTGTTGCAATTAACATGGGTCTTCCCCAGCATTTACCTTCCATCACTCACTCAGCACAAACAATTCTCAGATTGTTCTCCATTATAAATTGTACTTGGTACCCATAATTTGAAAATAATTTGAAAGGGCTGAGTTACGGATTTCTTTTTCTAACCTGTTGGCTTGGTTTTGGTTTTTCTTTTAATAATGATGGGAAATGGTCTGTGTGCTGGGTTTAATTGCATTCAGTCTCAGGAATGGATACTCTTGTGTTCTGTACATGCTGCATATTTGAAGCATGTGTCTGGATTTGCATTTCATTCTGTGTAAAATCAATGAAACTCACTTTAAAAGCCACTGCAAAATAGGAGAGCAGTTTCTGTATACTGATTCTCTAGGTAGGACAGCTAACATATGGCAATGCAGAAGTTGAGCAGTGGGTCTAAGAGATGCCCTTGAGCCAAGATGAGATGGCAGGTTCCCTATATGCACAGACTTTCTGCAGGGGGTCTGTGAGCTCAGGTAATTCATCCCCACCTCGGTGTGACTGGGGTCTGTGACTAGGAAGGCCAAATGCATAACCAGGCCTAACATTGGTTAATGGAAATTTTGTGTTTGACTTTGGCTAAGCCAGAGTTTAGCAGTTATGTTTAAGGGAAGCTCAGATCCTGATGGTGTCTGATGTTTACTGTCTAAGGCCAGCATTGGTTATTGCCTGTGCTTAGCATATCCTTTAAAAATGCTTATTTGCTGGTTGCTGCATAAACAATAGAGGCTGGTTACTTACTGGGAACAGTTACTTACATGTGAACAGTAATTCCACACCAAAGAGATGATTTATTTCTATTCCACCATTTATCTGGGTTATAAAGTGTACTAATTATTTTATTCCCTCACAGCATAGTTTGCAGTGTAAATACATGTTGGATGTATGTGGGGTTTTGGCAATACAATTTCAATGTATTTCGTCTGGTATTTTTTCTGCTGCTTACAAAAACATCAAGAAAGGTGGATTTTTATCTTTCAAACCTGACAGTACCATCACAATTTACGTGTCAAGGAAAAGACAAAATACCTAATTATAACAAAAAGAATTACTATTAAGCCAGTTTATGGTTATATCTTCAATAATATGGGGTTTTTTTGGCAAAGTGAACTGAGAAGTACTATCTGCTGCTTGTGTACCAAATTCTAAATAAGGGGAAAGGATGTGTCGCAAAGGCTTCGAGTGTTGTTGACTGTGTAATATGAGTGTAAAAAAAACTTGTGTGAATTATGGTTAATATTTATTGGGTGGCCTATTTTAAAACATCAGTGGAAGGAAGTAATATTTTAGGTTAGTACAGAAGGAAAATAAGTTAGACTTTCTGAGGGGAAAAAAAGTCATCTCTGTTGAAACTGAAGATTTAGTGCACCTTGCCAATTTTGACAGAATGACTATTTTCCCCCTTTTTCAGAACAATTCAAGTTATATTTCAGAAAAAAGATTGTTTAAAAAAATCAGCCAAGATGAGTTTTCCCTCCATTGTTGTGTTTGCTGAATTTCATCTGAACTGATGACAAAGACTGTTTCAGCAATGACACCTGCTCAGCTCCTTTATAATTAAATCTATGAGCTTCTGCCATGCCTCTGTACCAGCCTTCCCTGAACACCCACTGGGTTCATATGTTGGGAAAAGGCAGGTATGGCAGCGCAAGAGAAATAGAGGGCAGGCTGTGTTATAGATACTCCTGGTAAATTCCATTCTTGCCAGGCACTGATGGCTGCTCAAGGAGTCTAACAGCTGACTTTGCCCTTATGTTCCTCTTGTCCTCTTCTACAGCTGCTTCTTCATCCTGCCAATGGCTCTTGCTTTATCATTTGTATAATTATCATATAATAATTAGTGTTATTTCTCTCGTTCTAACCCTGCTGAGGTGATATTTTCCCAAAATTGCTTTTCCTAATATTCCTTCAGGCTTTCATCTCAGTATTCCTGTCCTTGCCAGCAATAAAGCAAAGCTGGATTTAACTGTAGTGATGCATCTTGTGCATCCCAGAATCCTGGTTCCTTAAGCATATAGAGGTACTCTGGATAGTATATGAGTATGCTGAACAGTCTGTCCTCTGACTGTGTGCCCGACTTGTATTTGATGGAGAACACAGTGTTGGAAGAGAAGGGGAAATCCGTGTTTATAGAGCAGTGGATTACAGCATAAAAGAGCACTGAGATGCATTTTGGGCCTGTAAACTCTTGCATCCCTCAATTCATATTTAAGGAGAGTCATCAAGGGTCAGTTCAGGACATCTTTGGATGTGTTATTGCAGTTGTTTTGGTGTCATATGTTTGGTTTTCTAAAAAGGAAAACATTCTGGATATCATCTGTTTCTTATCATGACTGCATGGGACTTTTTAGTCTCACTGTGACTGAATCAAAAAAAGAGTCCCTCCTGTATGAATTTTTGTCACTTGGCAAGGGTTTGGAAAACCTGATATGGTTCAGAAAATAAATTCCTGTTTAACAGACCAACCAAGACATCCAAGGCAGCTGAATTTCCTCCTAGTGCACATCTAAATGTATTCTCTACCAGAAAATAGCAATTTAACACATCATGTACAATGACATCAGGGAGAAAAATGTTCTTCGTGCTGCCCAATAGAACATGCTGGAACACCTGTTTCATATCATGAAACCATTTACAATTGCTACCCAAGAATTGAGAGCTGAAATGTCATCATTAAATCTACTTCTGCCACTCATGTCTTTGTTGGAAAAAAATCCCTAGGGAGGAGAAATAAAACATATTAAAAACACATTCATTCATTTTCCAGTATCTTAAATCTTGGAGCCATAGAAATAAGCAAATATTGATACTGTGCATAGTTGTAGAGCTGATAGTTACTTCCATGACTCTACTCTGACAAACAGTCATTAAATACCCTTTCTTTTCCTCTGGAAGATGATAACACAGTGATATTTTCAAAAAATCTCACATTGCTCTATTACTTGTCTTGGGTGCTACTCCTTGCAAAAAAAGCATGTCTTATGTTTTTTTTTAATTGTTTCTATGTCAGTAAGTAGCTTTGAAGCAGCTGTTTTGT
Organism: Aleadryas rufinucha; assembly: GCA_013397815.1. NCBI lineage: Eukaryota > Metazoa > Chordata > Aves > Passeriformes > Aleadryas > Aleadryas rufinucha. Next base: position 63,237 of record VZTH01013867.1, read on the forward strand.
GCTCTAGGGTCCTTAAATGGCCCTTATAGTAGATATCCACCTTTGCCTATAACTAGATGGGGTTTGGGCCTCAGGCTTTCATGCTGCAGCCTGGACAAGGCAAACCATGTACTCAGGAAATCCAAGCTTTGCTATTGCATTTAATCAAATTTTGGTTTGAGTGAAAATACCACTGGAAACACATTACTAGAAAAAACAGTGACATAAGTGGCTCTGAGACACCTGTATGTAGCAATGAAGCAGGGCCAGGTGTGCAGCCCAGTGGAGCTGTCTGGTACCTCTGCCCACATTAAAAGAGTAAGGCATGGGCTGAGATGCTTTGTTTGAACACAAGGTCTGGTACAAGTGCAGTGAATGTACAGAAGTTATTTTTCTTAGGGCACATCATCTTATCCCTAGTTCGGAAAGAACTAATACCCCATTGTCTGCAAAAAGTATTGCAAAGATCTTACCTTGTTTATTCAAAGCTGTCCACAGGAACCATCTTTTGTTCCTAGAGGGGGCAGTTCCTCCAGGCATGGTCCCTCCATCCTGCTCTCAATACATTTAAAGTGGGCAGAAGGATGATGCTTAAGCACAGGCCACATTTTCATGAGTTGGGAGTACGGTACTTCTCTCCCAAACAGTAACAAAACATCTCACCACTTCTATTGCTGACTGAAAAGCTTACTGCTTTCAGTGGATTTTGTTCCTGTTATTTCTGTGAAGAAGGGAACGTACAGAATATGACATTGCTGTTTCTGTATGTTAAAGGAGTACTGAAATACTGTAACACTTAAACCACATTTGCACCTTGACAGCTATCAGTCGGCTAAATAACAGATTGGACTAAGGAGGTGATGCACAGCTATAAAAGGGGTGAATTTGACATGACTGGAGTGGTGAATCAACAAAAAGTTTCCAAGTGGGTGATGGCTTCACAATTGCATGCTAAACCCACTGTTGTAGCAAATGCTAGGAAAGCTTGGCGAGAGACTTGGAAGAAAGCTCCAGAGCGGTGTCCATGACTGGGTCTTTTAATCTAAAATGACATGGGAAACAGAGGACAAGTGGGTAAGTCTAAAATTAAGACCACCCATGTGGCAAAAAGGCTAGTGATACAATGTACAAAGACAAGGTTTGAGAGGATTTTTGAGTGATAGTTTCTGAGTTATTTTGGTGGGGGGTTGTGCAGTATTTACTGTTTGCTCTGTTTGAACAGGACTGTTTGCTGATAACCCCAATTTACCTCCTAAATTCCCGACTGAGTCCTAAAACTCATTCTGCTGCTTAACTAAGAAACAATTATTGCCACCAATAGCAAAGGTCATATATGTGATTGCTATTTTCTTTCTAGGGCAGGTGGTTACCAGTTTCTCCTTTCAAGCCAGTCCTTCTATAGTGAAACAGAAGGGAGAAAAGTGACAATTCTTATGACCACCAAGGAAAGCATATTAAGAACTAAATTTTCCTCTGCCATTGTCCTTTTGCAGTGTTCTAAAGCTCTACTGCTGGCTTGGCTATCTTGTGGCAGGGCATGGTCCCATTATCACCGAGGCAGGACGGGGAGCGGTACAGACAGCCACATGCCAGGGGTCATGATCCAATTCCTGGTTCGAAGGTGTGCAGACATTTTAGCAGCATTGATGGGAAGCATGGCTATGCTGCCTCTAGGCTGCTGTGTGATCTTGTGTTGCTGGCACAGAGGAGTTGCATTTTGTTTTGGTTCAGGGGCATGTGTTTGAAACCATCACCCTTTGACACCATGCAATGCTTTGTGGTTCCCACTGCAGAACAGCCTCCTAGTCTGTGGATTCTTTTTGGATTAAAGTGGAAGATGCATTCTGGGAGTCACCTAATGCTCTCCAATCACTAATAGGCATGTCTGAAATAAAAACACCTGAAGAGTGCAGACTTCAGGTTGCCTGCACCAGCTGCTTCCCCCAGCAAATCTTAGCCCTGCTTGCTCAATAATCACAGCTCGTATGATCAGCAGAGCAAGGAGGAACACATGGATTTTTTTGTGTAAAGGTGTTGCTCTCACAGTATATTTAGGGAAGTGCTACCTTGGCTGCACCAACACATTGCAGTTCAGCTGCCTATTGTGTTTTTTATAGCTGTGTTTGGTACACAATAGATGAGCATTTTATGGTTATATGCATATGTGTGTATCTCTGCATGTGTATATAAACATACACAAACCTACTGTTTGGATGTTTTATAACATAAAGTAATGTACCAAATTTTTAATCACAGCATCCCTTTGTCATAATACAAAACAAATTGGAGGTCAAAGTTGTTACAATAAAACATCCATCCTGGAGCTTTTTAGAGGAACCTGTTTAAAAAGGTTAAAGTAAGCAATTTTCACAACCCTAATTTACAACTACTTGGCAATAGGAGTTGCTTTTCAATGAACCATTTATTCATGATCTGCTGCTTCACACTGCAGGATTCTTCTTGACTAGTTTAGAGAATGTAATTAATAAATGATAGGATTATTTATGGTTCACGGTGCCAGATTGGGAAATACAATGATATACAGAATGAGCTAAAAATTATTCTTACAAGCAGCATCTTGGTTTTTAATCCATGGATTGGATTGTCACATTACTTGATATGGTGTGGTGAACTCCTGATGGTATTCATGGGACGTTATTTTGTTTGTCATCCTAGCTGCTCTGTGTGACAATAAAAATGGACATGCTCCTTTGAGAACAGATTTAATGAACACTGACATGCTAATCTTTTTCTAGTTAAGGTAGGGTGGCATTTGTGGTTTTGCTTAGTTTGACTGTGTTCGTGATTATTTAAAGCCCCAGTAGAACCTGGAAGATGTTTATATTTCAATAACCTAAAGTGATCATCTGTGATATTTTATTCTAGTAATGCTAGTTAAGGAAACACACCTGCTAAATACAGACAAGCTTTCTTAATTTCAAGAAGCAAAATTATGCTAAAATAGAATGATGTCAGCCCTAATGTCTTTATTTGTGGGCAAAGTGCCTGGCTGTGTGTGACTGAAGTTGTAATTTTGCTATGACCTGCAAAACCTGTAGGATCCAGGCCTATGAGGAAAAGGATCCCAACTGATAATTAATTTAATTATTGTTATTAATTATTAAAAGTGTTCACAAGGAGAAAAATGTTTTATGCACTGATTTATACATAGTCTAATAAAAAAATCAGCATAAAATCTGAATGTGAGGTGCAGTGGCTGAATGTGAGGAGCGGTGTCTGTCTGCCATAGTTCCTACTGATAACATACTGGAGCTAATCAGTGAAAATCTAGAGTTTAGCTCTAAGTTGAAATGTACTGAGGATCAGTTCAGTTTCCAGTTATTCTCAGCTCAGATTCCTTTTAAAGTGGTTTCCTGTGGCGATTAGGATTGCCAACAAAGTTTCTAGAATATATGTGCATGTAGTTGATACTTCCAGAAGTGACCTACTAAGAGAATTAAAAAATGCCTTTAGGTTTTGATGATGATTTGGATCCCAGGGCTTTAGAATTTCAAATGTCAAGTGACACAGGATATGTGAATAATGGATGAAACCCAGGAGATTTACAGAATCACAGAAGGATTGAGGTTGGAGGGTGTCTCTGGAGGTCATTAAGTGCAAGCCCCCTGCTCAAGCAGGGTCACCTACAGCAGGTTGCCCAGGACCACTTGCAGATGGGTCTTGTATATCTTCAAGATTGATATTCCTCAACCTCTCTGGACAACCTCTTCCAGGACAAATTAATACAGATGTAATTGTCATAACAATATTTAGTTTTAAATATGGGTAAACTTATGCTTTCCTGTGTGTGCATTTGCATACAGATGCATGTTAAAATACTGGAATTTGATTTTTGTTCTTAGACAGAGATCAATTTATTACAACTTTACGGGGTTATAGTTCTAAACACTAATTTAGGCTCAAGTACTGCTTCTTCTGTTGGAAGCAATGGTGCCTCCATTTACTCCTAAGTGTCCTCCAATTTTGTTTTAGATTAAAAGTAACATTTCAAACGTGAAATGGGTGCTTGAATTTATGCACAAATATACAATACAAAATGTCAAAAAATATAAAGGTTTCAAAAATGAAGGTGAAATAACAAATCTTGATGAAATGGGGAAAATATCTTGCTTTTGTTCTTTAAGCTTCAAAAATTTTAAAAAATTGAAACACAGGATACTTTGTCCAGTTTCCTCAAGAGGTTACTCCTCTTTATCTGTTGTCTTTTCTATATACTAAACATACATGAATAAATGGGTAAAAAGGCTCTACCTTTTACAATATTGCTTTTGGAGTCTGCAGGCTATTTGAACTCTGTAATGCCATATTCTCCTTTGTCCCCAGGTTTTTGCATTTTTTGTAATCTGGAAGGATATGCACTTCTGCTTCTGTGATATGGGGTGTTATATGGAGAACCAGCTATTTTTCAGCCTTCACCAATATCTGCAAGGAGTTTCTTTCCTTGCTAAGTTGTAGTCTTCAATATTCAACAAAAATTTCTTATGTACTGCTATTTGAGCTTCTTTGCTGTTTCTGTAATGCTTCAAGCATTCATAGTTTAGGGGAAAACTTACATTTTCTTTCTTGTTTGTACCTGTTTTTTTTTTTAGTCCTCCTTTTGCATTGACCCAGTTTATGAGAAACAGAGAATTAATCCAAAAGCCTTTGAATTAGCTCTTCTGGATACATACATAATATTAATTTTCTCTTCTATAAAGAAGTAGAAAGACCATTGTTCTTCTAAGCCTGTCTTCTCAGACTTCAAATAGCAATGAGGAACATATGAAAGAAGAAAGTTGGGATTATTTTTTCCCTTGCAAACATTTGGGGTAGGAGAAGCCCTTGTATTCCAAAACCCACAAAAAGCATGTCAGGGAAAGTGTCTCCTTTACTTTTCCAAAAAAAAGTAAGATTAAGAGTGTCTTTCTTCAGATATCTTCTATTTCTTCCTACATTTCATAAAGAGGAAGGTAAAGATCTCACATAAAGTGTGAAAATGTTTTGTTATATTTTGCATAGTAATTGTCAAATTATTAGTTTTGAGCTGAGCTTTCTTTGAATCAGCTGATATCTGGTCTGTGAAAAACAGGAATATTTTTCCTGTTCAGTTAAATGTATGATTCAATTCAGACTTTCTTTTTTCTCCTGCTATTTCTTTATGATTGACAATGGGTCAAAAACCTTAGACTTCCAACAATTTCTGCCTCAATATTGTGTTCTCTTCATATGTGTCCTTTTCCTCCAAGTTTTGAAATCATTTTGCTTCATTCAGTCATAAAGTAAAATCCCTTTATGTGCAGTTACAGGATATCTTTACCTTTGATATCTTTAGCTTGCTTCCAGCCTTTACATAAACACCTCATCAAGGTTTTTCTTTGTGACCTTATTTCTGTCAGGATATTTTTCTTTTTGACTCCATTTTCTTATGTCTAATTTAGTTTGCCTCATCTCAGCTTGCCTAGTCCCCTGCATGGCTGCATGAGGAAGAGATAGTCTAATGTTATTTTTAGTGGTGGATGAATAGTCTTCTATTTTTAATCAGACAGTTTTCATGTTCCATATCAGGAGTGGGCTAATGCACCCTCTCATAAATACATGAATTCCTCCTCCCTCATCCCTGTACACACACACCTGCGTAAGTGTCAATTTAGGCAAATCATGTGGCCTGAAATTTCAAAAGATGTTAGATGATTTAAACCAGCCTATTCTTTGGAAATTGCAGGGCATTCGTCCTTTGGTACATTGGTGCAGTGATCAAAATCACTAGTCATCTCTGAAAATAAGGCCAAAAGATGCCATTTTTGAAGCGTAAGGGAGAATGGAAGTGCTTTGCTCCAGCCTGGGCTCTGAGAGATGCTGAGCCTGTTGGGCTCCAATTGTTATTTTCACAATTGCATGCATGTTTGTACAATAAAGGGCAGTTTGGGGCAAAGCAGATGAAGGAGTGCAAGCACCCCTGCCTCCTATACAGGTGGGGGTTGGAATGGTACTTTAAACCTCTTCTCACCGCACATGCTCAAACACCTGCTGGGGTACCCTGGAAGCTACAGCGTGTGCGCTGATGACACATAACTTTCCCTCCCTCCTATGGCTGCACTGCAGACTGAAGAAGTGTTGCTCACAAGGTGGTGCAAACTCAAGGCTTTCATGAGAAAGCTCATGATATGATTTTTGATCTTCCTGGATGATTAAGCCTTTATTTTTCTAGTTCTCAGAAACCCAGCTCCTTTCTGCTTTCCTTTCCTTGACATTATGCAGTTCAGCTTCTTTTGATCTTGAGTATAGTCATTTCTCAAGCTATTGTATCAGTTGCGAGTCTTTTATTCTTCCTAGGAGAATGTGGCACATCATCTGCAGAGGACTCTGTCTCTAGGGATACTCTGTACACCCTTGCTGCTGTTCATATGCACAATCCCTGCCTGAGAGCAGCCTGCCTCTCTCAGCCCCGTGGCATGGGAGGTAAGAGGACTTTGCTGCACAGCCTGCATGACTGACAGAGGATCAGCAGAATGAATTGGCTGTGCTCCCGTGAGCAATCTGACCATCCCAAATAGACTTGCAGTACCATGACATCATATATTGTCACTGTCTCTTCCTCTCCTTCTCACTTAATCATCCGTAGAATGAGGACACACAATAGTGTGTTTGTGTATCCTTTGGGATCAGCAACCAAGTCACCTGTGAATTATGCAGGTCAACAGAAATGGAGGTTAAGATTTGGTCTACAGGCATTCTTCCTGTGTCATCAGAGATTACAGACAAAAACAGGGATACACCACTGACATCTATTAAATGTTACTAGAAATGCTTTATGGTAGGGAGAATGAGCAGAGGAGGGATTATATCTCTGAATGCAAAGCTTTTTTACTCTGATCCCAAGCCACCGGAGAGGCCATTTTAATTGACATATAACAACTTGTCTCAGTATAAACATGCCACAGGATAAAACTGTCAAGTCCTGGTGCTTTTCAAGCATAGGAAATGTCTAGTATCAGTGAAAAAAAATGAGAATTTCTCCTTAAAAATGCTCCTAAAGGTTTTGAGTGGACTTCCAGAGTGCGCAAACATGGACACTGACTTTTTCCTGGTTTTCCCTGAAATTCATCCCTCCTCTGTCACTTTTCCTTGCATCTTCTTCTATTTTTCTGAGTAGACTATTATTTTGCAACCTGTGTTACCCAGTTCCAGGCAGCAGGATTCCTGCCTCCTGGACTCTATTTACAAGCTGCAGTATGTCTGCGCATCCATTTCCCACCAGTCCTTAGCTGCTGCCTGTAGTATGGTTTTTGGAATATTTTCCTTTTTTTCTAGGAGATTCTTTCACTTGATGGTTAAATTTTCTGCAAGGTATCATCATCAGTCAGAACTGAGGAAACAGGATTATAGCTTAGCTCAATGTTTTCTGATTTTGTTCAGCATATAAAATAAAGCAGAAAGTGTAATTCTGGGAAGAAAAGAAATTAGAAGCATTAATATGTCAAAATTACCCAAGCAATGGCTTATGGGCTTGGAAACATTTTTTCCCAACTACATCATTTAGTCTAATAAATTACTTCCTACAAACCCTGCCATTTAAAGTGCTTATAGATGAGTGAGAATTAGAAACAAGAATCACCAAAGATATTTTGAAGTAAAGAAGGTATTCTCTCTGTAACTGCAACCTGCTGAGACAGATAATTAGATTGTATACAGGCAAGATATAAAGCAGCTTTGAAAATAGTGGTGGTGAGAATACAGGCAATGAAGGCAGAGAAAAAATGAATGTGATGGTCCAAACACAACCACTAAGGCTGGAGAAAAGTCAGAATGGAAAATTACTATTGGAGATTTGAAATTGGGGAGGGGAACACTTGGTGTTAACAAATACAGAAAAATATCAATAACAGAAGAAAGTAAATTAGAGAAATTAAATTATGTAGCTCTGCCATCTACACCCTAATCAAAACAGGGAGTACATTGGATCTGGTTCTTACAATGTCAAATTCTGCTTTTTTAAGAAAATGAGTGAGTCAGACTGGTAGATTTGGTTTTTTCTATTTTAATTTCTGTAACATGCTAAAGAAACTATTCATTATATCCTGCAAAAAGCTATTACACATTTTCGCTTCATCTAACTGTGTAGGAATTCACTGTTTACAGTGTGCTGTATTTGTTTTCAATGTTTTTGAGCATTTTCAGTACAGTTTTCAAGTGTGATGAAAGTAGACTCTGTATAAGTCTCTTAGCGTGCATCTACCATTCTAGATCTCCAAAGATGCTGGAATCCACTTTCTTTATTAATGGAAATAAATAAAACAATTCTTAATTAAATTCTGACACAGACAGACAGTGTTCCAATACAGGAACCGTTTACTGAAAGGTTCTCAGGAAAGTTTGTTGAAACCATTACAGAAGGAGGTTGTAAACTTATCTTTTAGCAAAAATATATCTCATTTAAATTCCTACAAGCACAAGGAAGAAGCAGTCTAACTAGTTTGGAATTAACTCTCCTACCTCCACACACATAATTTCAAAATAATTTTTAGACTCTTTTAATACAAACATATGGAGAGATTTGTCATAAATACTTCACTGATTATTATTACTATGAACAATCTGTTCATTGCATTACTGGTATTTGAAATGGAAAGACCAATTAGACCTGTTAACCCATCTTTTTGTCAGTAAGTTGATTGGGAATTACTGAAGCGTAACAATTCTAAGTGGCTTTTCATGTGAATGCCAAGCTAAAATGGATATTCAGAGATGCATTAAGCATTTTTACCTGGCTCTGCATTCTTCATTTAAAGATCTACATGTTAATTTGGAGAAGTGCAACATAAACATGGTGAGCCATGGCTTCTGTGCATGCTCTTTCCAATATTTGTAAACATGTAAGTGCTGAATAATAAAATTGTAGGCCAAAGGTTGTGAGTAAGGACTAGAGTAGAGATAACATGGATTACTTGGGCATAATACTTTAAGATACCTGGCAGGTATTGTAAGACTGACTCAAGAATTTGACTTCAACAATCACAGGCAAAAATTTTTGTTATTGTTATTATTTGAATGCATTTAAGAGAGGGAGATTTTTAAAAGATCAAGACAGCATTTTTTATGCTAAGCTTTATTTCAGAAAATGGCTTACCTGAGCTCATAGGGGTTCTGGAAATGGCAGTCACTGAAAGATAACCACATGAGTTACCCATAAGAATGGTGCTTGAGATGGACAGCAAACAAGATACATAAAAAAGAGTATGTTTCTTTTATTTTATTATGTAACCTAGTCAATACATAGCTGATACTGTCAGAAATTCTTGGGCAAATAAAACTACAGAGATGGCTGAAGAATTATAACAAAATACTTTCTTTGGACTTGTGTTCTTTGGAGATCAAATAACTCATTTGAGATGGCTGGAAACAGGCCAGGTGCCTGAAAAGATTGTTGTCACAGAGTCCTGATACCTCCCCAGCCTGAGCTTCCTACATGTGAGGCTGGGAGACAAATTGCAAGAAGGTCTGTCCCACTGCTGGTGGAATCAATTTACTTTTCATTAAGACCCACTAAAATGCATAATTTTATTCTGAATCAAAATAAAACCACATTTCGTTAACAAAATCTGTCAATCAATTGGAATTCTGTATTCCTGTGCAATTCTGCTTTTGTGGTTCCTTTAAAAATGCAATTATGCTGAAACATAAGTTCCCTTTCATAGCCTATCTCAGTAACTTGCTGACTGTACTTCTCTGTGCCAACCTGGGAATGGTAACATGATGGTGCTGAATATCAGATACACAGGCAGCAGCTGAAGCCCAGTTCAGCAGCACATTTGCTTCCTACTTTAAGAAAGTTTAGACACAATTTGCCACTCTCACTAGTGTAGTTTTCTTCTCTCCCTGGGGCATAAAATGCATTTCCTTGATCCTTGGTCTATTCAGAAGCAATTTGCCAGAGATCTTTGCCTCCATGTGGGAAGAGCCAGTACCCTTGCTTCAGCAGAGATAAATAGAAAGAAAAAAAAATGTATTAAAATAAGGGACTGACCGAGCAGTTACAGAAATAAAATCATCTATGTATATAACACAGAACTATCGTAACATGAAATACCATTTTCTGAGGGGGCAAAATCTGTCTGACCAAGACAGTCACACAGAAATCTGTGATTCAGCTAAGTTTCTGAGATACATTTGATACAAATTTGTGAAGCAGATGTTTGTAAGATATCCTTAAGGTCTGCTCATGAACTGAGAAGATGTTTTAGGAGAGTTGTCTAGGTGAAATTTTAGACAGTTGCTTTGCAATAATACAGGGAAAGAAAGCAAATTCAGCCTTAATACCAGCAGTAATAGAGCTATGCATGAACATTTTATAACATGTCTCTTCATAAGCTATTCAGGCTAGAATTTATAACATGAGCCCATCTGCAAACTTCAGGAGAGGGGAAAAAATACCCCAAATGCAACTAGTATGGCCAGCTAAAATATACTGTAAGTTAAAACTTTATATTTCACCTAGAACTGAATTCTAGTATTACACTTAGTGTGTAAAATATTTATTTGGATTCAGGCCAACATTTCCATGCCTTTAGTGTAAATAAGACATCTCTATGGCAAGTTTGAAGTCAGACAGCTCTATATAAAATGGCAGCAGCATTAATTAAGCATATACTTTTCTAACCTCTTGGGATTTTGTGCATATTAATCACATGTCAGAATGGTTCCTATTTTGTTGGGGATTCATCAGAGCAGTCCTGTTGCCCACTTTTCCTTTGGCTGTAAAGTCGAATATTTAAAAGGTGTTAGTGGAGCTGGAGAGGAGCACAAGAAGTCACTGAACAGGATGATAACTTATTACCCTTTATCAGGCCTGGTTTTCTGTCTCATCAAGTAAAAGCACGCTGAGTTTAAGTAATTCCTGGCATGTTCAAAATGTAGATGCTGAACTGATTACTTGCTGTGACTCACCTGACTCTGGCGTTACTTGCAAGTTTGCAAGTGTAGGTGTGGATCTGAACATATATTTAAAATAGATATAGAGCTGAAATACTGACCCTCACTGGGTACAATGCTGTTTTGTTCAGGCACATCATTTGCAAGACACTTAAATTACTGTTGTTTCCCAGCACAAATTTTTTTCCCAGTAATATTTGTGACATTTATTTCTCTGAAAAAATATAAAATCACAGTATTGTAATGAATTGTCTACTATTTTAAAACATGTTATTTTATAATGATTAATTGTTTAAAAAATTCATTATTATTTTGCCTCTTGAAAATCCTGGATCTCTTAATTTACTAGTTGTCTGTGCTTCTTAGTCCCTTCAGCAGCAAGTATATTATTTGTACTCAGATTTTGCATGCAGTAGGTTAGCATAAAAGCACTGTGGTACGTTCAGCCATCTTGGCATTGTCATTTGAGGTTTTTTAATTAAAAGTCTGCCTTGGAGTATGTCAAGTGCTCCTGTATTTTTGCCATTCTTCTTATCTCTATGGCAACGAAAATATTTCAACATTTACATGGGCATCATATTCTTTGCTAATGTACTATCTGAACTGTTTGTATGCTGAGAAGGGGAGCAGCAGAGATTGGCTTCTGCAGGCTGGGATGCAGGAGTTGTCAAGACAACCAAGAGGCCTAAGGATGTCCTTACTAGTAGCATTAAATTGAAGCTTTAAATTAATTCACCCTCATGTGTTTTTGTAGCTTATGCTGTTAATTGAAATAATAGGAGTGACCTTCCCTGTACATTCAGAGCACCTGTCCTATTAAAATTGCATGTGCTATTTACTTAAGTACACTCATCTATCAGACAAATCTAGCGTGAAATAGGGGAAAATGGAAGACACTTACATTGTACTGCTATGTATTGACTTGTAGTAATAGGAGAAGCAAGCTTTTCTTGTATCTAGCTTGAGAGAGTTATAATGAACATTTTATTCTGAAACTTCATTTATTTCTGCTTCCCACTCAAGGGCCTTAAGTCTGCATAACTCCAGACACTACAGTTTGTTCTACAGTGCAGAATGTAATTGAAATGAATAGTTAAATATTATTTTTTTGACTGTAATACATTTGAAGAAGCCAAGAATCATGTTTTTGTGTATGCAAGAGATTGCTTTTTCATTCACAGCAGAAAAAACCCCAAAACAGTAGGAAACTGTCACTTTTTGTTCAAATCATAGTCTTGCCCTGACTTAATTTGTGGAGTTACTTTTATTTTTTTTTTAAAGAATTCTATAGAGGAACCAGTTGAACTTTCTTTGCCCAATCTTTTAGATTCTTACAGCCAAATGCATAGACCCATTAGAGCCAAAAGATTAGATAATCATATGTACATTTGGTTTCCTTATTAAAAGGAAAAAATCTGAAATCTGCTCTTTTGATGAGATTCATGAGTTTAATTTTGGTGGTCAAATATTCAATTATTTTTGTACAAGGCAACGGTGGACAAGGATGCACAAGTTCTTAAAGGACTGAAAGGATTTCATCCTCCTCTGCAACTAGTTTAAAGCACAAGTCTCTACCCCGTATCCTGGAATATTTCTCATCTCCTAAAAAGGGAAATGCACTCTTATTTGCCATTGCTTTTATGCTGTTAGGTAGATAATAAAGCCATAGAAAATTTGGGAATATATTTCCCAGTACTATATTCATTGATACACAAAACCATATAATTATACTGAGTCGAACCAGTAAGCTAATGAACCCTTGAAGCACATTTTCTGGGAAAAAAATCTATTAGTTTTTCTTCAAAGTCTAGGAAACAGAGAGGAATGATTTATGTATTACTGCAGGATTGCTAAGAGTGCTGATGGTGATTTGATCTCCCTGTATTTGAGATGACAGATGAAGTTTATTGCAGACTCCTAAACAAAAATACCACAGCATGAACTGGAAGTGCTATAAATTCACTTTTGTCTTGGTGGAGGATAGATTTTTGGGAGATGGCAGGACACCAACAGGCACACTTTTAATTCCTTGTTAGTCTCTTCAAGACCAGTACCATCTCTGTGGCATGTGACAGGAATGCAGCAGTCTCCATATCATTGCTGTGGCTGCAACCAATTTACTGTATGCATGTTAATGTTTGCTCCCACTGGTATTTGAAACACCTGTGAGTGCTCAGCACGTCTGAAAATCAGGCCATTTAATTCTAGCTACTTTAAATAGAGATTAAGGGTCTTAAATTTAGGTATGAAGGTTTGAATGTTTTGGATCAAACCTCTCCATCAGCCTGCAATCAACAGTGCTATATAGAGATGATATTGCAGAATAAGATACAGTCAGGTCAGATTTTTTTTTTTTGTAAAAACAAATCCATAACATCAGCATTTGTTTCACTTTCAAATATAGTCCTTAGAATGTAGCTGTGTACAACATGTTTTATTAAATTTAAACTGGCAAATGCATGCCTAATGGCAATGGCTCTATATCTAAAAGAAAAGCATTACTGTTTGTACTGCATGCACGTTAAAAATACCCATTTGTTCCAACCACAGTTTCTATCTACGCACTAAATTACTGTTGGTAACACCAAATTCATCTTACTTTGCCAAGATGTGCAGTTGAAAGCATAGGGCCATGGACCAAAACAGCTTGCCACTGTTTCTCTGTCTTCAGCACCCCTGGATACTTCACTGACACCCAGGATCTCCTTCCACAGTCTCTTTCTTGGTGTATGCCAAGGAGCTGGAAGGCTGCTCCCTTGTTGCTGTGTCATATAGCTGTGCTGAAAGTAACAATGCCAACACAAGGGGGATAGTTCGGTCAAATGAAAATCACCCACCTAATTTCTGGACAACCTAGAAAAGGATCAGTGCTTCACTTCACCAGTCAAAGGGTTGCAGGGATCAGCATGAATGACTTGAACCTACAATGTAACTTTTCCTCTATTTTGGAATTCGAAGGGCTCAAATTAGGGTACAGGTGAGGTTGAAAATTGATGGAAAGGAGAGGTTATGCCACAGTACAAATTGGACCATTATCACTTTCCTTCTCTAAAAGAAAAAGGCAGGGGAATAGAGGCAGGACAATATCTGTAGCATCTCTAGGGTTGGCATCAGACTGGTGAGGGTCCCAGAATTTGTAAGAGACCATGATGGATTCCATCCCACATCCTTCTCAATCTCTCATTCAGGAGCTGCAAACTGATAGCAGGAGAGTCTCACTGGAGGTGGTCCCTAACCACAGCATTCTTAGAGGTAAAAAATGTCTCATGATTTCCATAAGGAATTATCTCAGTGTGTATTTTGGGGCACTACTTCCGTAGTACAGTTGAGGCTGACAGGGACCAAAAGTCAAGCACAGCAGAGAAAATCGTCTGTCACAGCAGGTCAGGCATTTCATGTGCCATTTGAATGACAGCATCTGCAATGTCATGTTCTTGCAGCAAGCAGAAAAGTGTGCTGGGTTGAATTAATTTCTTCCAGGGCTCTGGACATCTGGATTTGTTTTTGCAGTTTGGACCTATGTCCATATTTGCTGCAAGTGGAGCTAGCCTATGCAACAGTCAGCACAAGCATATCAGTATGGAATTTAAATCTGCATATAGAGATCTAAACTTTACTGGATCTCCAGCATCTGTTAAAATAAGAGACAATGCTATTTTCATCATTTAGCCACATACACAATATGTCTTTAAAAAGCTCTCTAATACCTCCGTTAACTTCTTAATGGTGAGTCTTGAAGTTTCAGTACAGATGAAGAGTGTACAGACCTAAAGGTTTCCTGAATATTTATATATAAATCTTGTAGCCAGTACATATAATCTCCCTTTTCTTCCTGTCTTCCCTTCCCATAGTTTTGCTCCATCTTTTTAGGGCCTGGATATGTGCAACAGAGTTCCCTTATTAAAGCAGCTTGACAATGTTTTCTCTGTCTTCAGCACCGTGGGGTATTTCATTGACACTCAGGATCTCCTTCGATATTCTCTCTCTGTCTCTCTTGACATTTTTGCAAGGAGGGAGAAAGAGGCTGGGGGAAGGTGCATATAATGCTTCCACTGCTGAGCAGTATGAATTATATCTGCTGGAGTAATAGTGTGAAGTGGCAGGGATCCGTTTTGATGAATCTCATGCTGATTTGTAGCCCCAATTCTAGCTGTAGGTAACACTGAACACCTGTTTGGAGTACTAGAGAGATGGAATATAGCTCTGTACAGTAAATATTCTGTGTACTGTAGCTGCTTGTTTATTGTCACTTAGTAATTAATTTGCAATTATATTTCGAAACATACCAGAAGAGAAGTGCACTATAATTCCTACCACCCAGAAAGAGGCTCAGCAGTGACACTTGTTAAACTGAGCTGGCTGATTCTCTCTTTTCTCATCACTGATTGCTTTTCTCTTTTGTCTCAGCACAAAACAGAAAGTTACAAAAGGCACTTCTGTAAAGATTTGTGCATGAATAGTAATGGGTCTGTGCTACTCTAGAACAGTATGTCTTAAAAACAAACACACACACATGAAAGAGATGGTGTGAATATCTATCTGATTTTATCTCTGTCGTCCCTTGCTGTACCACATTATTCACAATGTTCCACCACAGAAGGAGTTTGTGAGCCCCATTCTTAGCTTCCCACCTATGAAATCCTTGTCTTTTCATCCAAATGCCTCCTTTGCTTCTGTTTAGACCTTTCAGAATCATCTGCTGAAAGATTTCTCTTTATTATTCATCATTCTATGTGTCTCTGAGCCTGGTGATATCTCCTATGAAAACCACACCCCTGCCTTTAGTCTTTAAAATTTTCATAAGCCCAACACTGGTTTTAAATTACTCCTGTGTTTTATTGCACCCCTCTACAATAAGCTCTTTATGAACTATTCCTTCAGAAACTTCTCCATAATTTCTTTCAGTATGTCTTACGTAGCTGGAAGTCTGGCTTTTCAAAAGTAGACCCCAAACTTTGGTTTCTGCTAGCTCACTTGAACAGAGGAGTCAGAAGCTCTGGTTTGCCTTCAATGCTATAGTAATATTGCAAGAAAACAGATGTTCCTGTATTAGATGCTGCAGCAAGTGTTTTCAACTCAATTTTACAACCTGATGTTTAGTTACTTTGATGCAATTTTTAGAAATAGCTTTCAATTGGATTCACAGCAATTTGCTCATTTCTTCCCTGCCTTTCTCTAAAAGTGATGTATCTATTCTCAGGTCCACACTTGATACTAGTATTCTTTCCTCCCCTGTTTTTCTACTGGTCCTGTTATCTTTATTTTTCTTTCATCTTTTTACTAGTATTTCCAGTTTTGAAGAGTTCATTCCAAGATATTTTAAAGATATGTGTATAGGGTTAAATTAAAAATCTAAATTTGAAAGTAGATCCTTATTATTTCACTAAAACTTAAAGCTTAAATGCATGATCTCATTATTCTGTTTCTCTTGTAACTGTCCCATGGTTGCACAAAAATAAGTGTTCTCCACTGTGCACATTGAGATTTGCTTGTAGCTGAGAATATTGGTTTTGAAATGGTAGAGACTGACTTGTTTTATACAAATTTATCATCAACTGTATATATGTGGAGTATATAAAGGACAATCCCTTGACAGTAAAATAAGAAATAAATCAATATGCCTCAGAGAGAGTGCTAACTTATTTTGTAATTGTGTCAAGTAAGGAAGAAAAAGAGAAAAATTCTGGCTTCCTCTGAAAATCTTCCCAAATACAATATTTCTTTGACATTTCACATGTACTGAAAAGTTACACCTGAGGAATTCATTTCCATTGCTTTCACTTGGTGTCCTATGGTGACTGATATAAATATTTTATTAGGCAAACCTGCAGGTTTCTGAAGATTATATGTCTTATCAAGTTGACCCTTATAATTATGTTGTCTTCTGTAACTGTGGGATCTCTTTTAATTTTGTAGTCTTTTTGTAAATATTGAACCATTAAAAAATATACAACCACAAGCAAATAACTGTGAATAAGAAAAGGTGTAAACAGGCCTCTTCTTGCTCAGGAAGATTCCCATTCTGCTTGTTGCTACAGAGACAATGCCTTAATTATATGTTAGTAGCTGGACACAGTGCAGCATATCCTCAGCTTGTGAAAAATCTGTTGTCCCAGACTGTTTTTCTTTGTTTCTCTTTTAAAGTAATTACTGTGGATGCTTTTTTGTCTTTCTTTTTTCCCCATCTTAGTCTTTCCTGGAAAATAAGACTTAATGGGGAAAAGTTTCAGTTGCTCAGTTTTATGCACAGAGCAGTCAATGAGGGTTTGCATTCCTGTCAAATTGAGATGAAGATTGTATGTACAGAAGAAAATGTTTTTATCTGATATAGGAATATTTTATACTTTTTTTTTTTGAAATTAATTCTCATTTACATGATCATATGGCCTTCTGTTGCAGTTATGAAAACATTGCTTCTGTTATTGTCTGCCTCTGCTTTCTGCGATTATTGACTTAGTAGAGACTTTGATTGTTCTTTTCAATGCTGGGCAGCAGCAGAAACCATACACAAGTCCTATGAAAGAAGAGGTTGGGAGGCCCTGTGCAGGTATTTACATGCCTTTGTATCCGTCAGTTTGATGCCCCAATGTATTCTAGTGTATCAGTTCCTAAAGGAGATGAGCTGAATATTGGCCCAGCTACTTAATGCAGATGGGGGTTTTAGCTAACATTCATCCCATTTAAATTTAGCACGCAGCTAACTTACCTAATTTAAGGCAATGTTCCTTCTTATGCAGTGGAGAAAAATGTACTTTTCCAGAAAGTGATTCAGGTCTTAAATTAACTGAATCACGCCCTTGAAGCATCTTTTTTCTTTCCATATACTATAGGGACGGCTACAACTCTAATTAAGACACCTTAATTCAATGTCAGCATTCATTTGGGATAGACCTTTGCCCATTTAGCCGTGGGTGTTGTTTTGTGGCTGCCATGTTGTGGTGGAATTTGTTGTGGACAATGCAGGAGGCAGCAGATTATTTCCAGAGTTCTGCCTTTTCTGCTTCTGTAGGCTGTTTCCTCTTAGTTTGGAGCTCTCTGCCAAGATAGGATCTACAATTCCAGAAATAGCCACTAGGATAGAGGCCATCTATTTCTAAGTAACTTCTTACTGTTTAAAAATATAAAACCAGGGGGAAGTCTAATTATGTGACACAGAAGATAGTCCCACGGCTTAAAATCAGTGATATGAGCTACAAAATTACAACTTTTTATTCAAGACTTACTTAAGAATTTTAAGAGGATGTTTTAACAGAATTGTTCTTGGTGAGCCAGCAATGGGCAAAAGATATCAAAGTCTTGGATAGAAGGTAATGAAACAGGGGCTAGAAAGAAGAGGATACTGCTTTTATATCTCTAGGGCTATCTAGAGAAGAATTGAATTGCCTTTTGGATTTCTGCTTGAATGACTTGCAGATAAAAAAGAGTTGTGTGGCTCCAGTTTCTCAGTAGACTTGGAAAGACTTGCACAAATGTATGATATTCATGCACTGACAGAGTCCTGCTGGCTTGTGCATGTAAAAGAAAAGAAGGTCATCAGGACTAGCCAGTATGGAATCACCATGAGGAAATCATGCTTGACCAATCTGATAGCCTTCCATGACGGCATGGCAGAATAACTGAAGAGGGGAGAGCAGTGGACGTTGCCTACCTTGACTTGAGGAAGGCTTTTGGCACTGTCTCCCATAACGTCCTCATAGGTAAGATAGGAAATGTGGGATGTGATGACAGTGAGGTGGATTGAGAACTGGCTGAATGGCTGAGCTCCAAGGGTCCTGATCAGTGGAGTAGAATCCAGCTGGAGGCCTGTAGTCCGTGGCGTTCCCCAGGGATCAATACTGGGTCCAGTCTTATTTATCTTGCATATCAATGACCTGGATGAAGGGATAGAATGTACCCTCAGCAAATTTGATGATGTTATGAAACTGGGGGAGTGGCTGATATTCCTGACAGCTGTGCTGCCATTCACCAGGACCTTGATCAGCTGGAGACTTGGGCAGAGAGAAATCTAATGAGGTTCAACAAGGACAGATGTAGGGTCCTGCACCTGGGGAGGAATAACCCCAAGTACCAGCACAGGCTGGGGGCTGACGTCCTGCAGAGCAGATCTATGGAGAAGGACCTGGGAGTATTGGGGAATGACAAGTTGACCATGAGCCAGCAGTGCCCTTGCAACCAGCAGGGCCAATGGTATCTTGGGGGGCATTGGGAGGATTGTGGCCAGCAGGTCGAGGGAGGTGGTCCTGCTCCTCCATGTGGCCCTGCTGAGGCCATATCTAGAGTATTGTGTTCAGTTCTGGTCTCCTCAGTACAACAAACACAAGGAACTACTGGAGAGAGTCCAGTGGAGGCCACAAAGATGATGAGTGGTCTGGAGCATCTCTCTTATGAGGAGAGACTGTGGGAACTGGGCCTGTTTGGTCTAGAGAAGAGAAAACTGAGACAGGATCTCATTAATGAGTATAAATATCTCTAAGGCAGGTGTCAAGAGGAAGGTACCAGACTCTTTCAGTGACGCCCAGTGACAGAACAAGGAGAAATCCTTCAGAAAAAAAAAAAAAAATGGTAGGGGGAACTGATGTGAGAGCTAACAATTGAGCAGTGAGGAAAACTAGGATTCTGATTTTGAGCTGCCTCCTTAGTCTTCTTTTATTTAATTGCAAGCATCCCTAATTAGCTGGGCACTAGTGGAAATTTCTTATTTACTCCCACCCAGCAGTTTTCTATTTTGATATCATGCAATTGCATATGATTCCCTCTTCACAGCCCCTCTACAATGAAATGTCCTTTCTGGAGACCAGGGTTTCTAAATGTTGATGTTTCTAAAAGTGAAGCAGTGTCAGGAGGGCCAAAGGCATCCTGAGAAGCCAAGAGATTCCTCTACAACTCTGCAGAGTGACCGAGAGTCAGGAGTTACTGACATCGTTGCCAGTAATGGTATCTCTGTATTTTTATATTCAAACAAAAGCTGTTCACTTCAATACAGGGTTTATGAGCTACTATAATTTAATTTCTACAGAGCTCTGATTGCTAGCAACAAGGTGTGAGGTGATAAGACAGTATTTCTTATATTTTTATTGTTCCAAGAAGTGTAGGTTTACACTTCAGAAACAATAAATACTGAAGTGGTGCATTTCAATAAAAACCTCTAAAAGTTCTTGAAAAGAGAGAGCCGCTTGCCTGTGCACACAATGCAGTGAGAGGTGTGGGATCAGAGAGTGTGCATTGCATGTCTTACAGGCAAGAGGAAGTCCTGGGAAATGGAGGGAGTAAGGCAAAGTCATAGAATCATACAGTATCAGGAAGGGAATCTCAAGGATCATCTGGTCCAAACTTTCTCAGTAAAAGCATGGTCTAGACAAGATGGCCTAGCACCCCATCCAGACAAATCCTGTGTTAAAGAATCGAGCTCTTCACTGAGATTATTTCAATGGTTGATCATTGTGAAAAATTTTCCTTTTGTGTCTAATTAGAATCTCCCCTGGAGTAACCTGTACCCATTAGTCCATGTCTTTTGCATGTGACTTCTTGTAAAAAGGGAGTTTCTGCCTTTTTTTTGTAAGCCACCCTTTATATGCTGGAACACAGTGATAAGGTCCCCCTAAGCCTTCTTTTCTCAGGGCTGAACAAACCCAGTTCTCTCAGCCTTTCCTCACATGGCAGGCTTTTCAATCCTTTGATCATCTCTGTGGCCCTTCTCTGGACCCTCTCCAACCTGTCCACATCTCGTTTGTGTAGCAGGGACCAAAACTGAGCTCAGTATTCTTAGTGTGGCCCATCAAGTGCTGAGTACAGTGGGATAATGGCTCCTTTATCAGTGCTGGTGAAGCCCCTATTGATCCAACCCAGCATCCTGTTGGCTTGCTTTGCTGCAGGATCACACTCTTTCACTAATATGGAACTTCTTGTCCACCAGAAACCTCAGGTTTCTTTCCACAAACGTCTTCCTTGCTGGGTATATCCCAGCCTGTGCTGCACTCCTTGATCAAGTTTTCACAGGTGCAAGACCTTACACTTGTCTTTGTTGAATTTCCTAAGATTCTTGTTAACCCAATCTTCCAGCCTATCCAGGTCTTTCTTCAGGGTGGCTCTTCCTTCTGAAGTGTTCACTTCCCCACTCAGTTTAATATCATCAGCAAACTTTGTCACGGTACACTTGACCCCATTGTCCAGATCACTTATGAAGATACTAAGCGGTGTTGGACCCATCGTTGATCCCTGGAGGACTCCACTTGTTACAGGCTGCCAGTTTGAAAAGGAGCTATTTGCCACCACTCTCTGGGTGCAGCCTGTCAGCCAGTTCCCCATCCATTGCATGGATCACTTGTCCCGACCACAACACATCTGCTTCTCTAGGAGCTGCCTGTGGGAAACCATGTCAAAAGTCTTGAAGAAATCCAGGTAGACAATGCCCTCTGCTCACCCCTCATCAACTGAGTAGCTTACTTTGTCATAGAAGGTGATCAGGTTTGTCAAGCATGATTTGCCCTTGGTGAATCAAAACAAGGAATAAAGATGCAGACAGCGGCTGCTACTGTATGGGTTTAATTTTTCACTGTCATGATTTAGGAGTGATATTTCCCAATTTAGTGTTCCCACTGAAACACTCCAAACCACACGCTGATTGCTCACTGCCCTCTCTCCCTCTGCTTCCCCCTGTGGTGGGATGGAAAGGGGAATTGGAGGCACAAAAGACAAAGATTACAGGCTGAGATAAGAATAATTTACTGGAAAGAGCAATGAGATTTTTAAAAATGAGCCATAACAGAAACAATACTAATAATAGATTGTACAAGAAACAAACTATTTGCGCAAAAGTGCTCACCCCGATCTGCTCCCTCTGTCATGACACCTGACCTGGGATGGACCCCTTCCCTCATCCCTGGAAAATGACCTGAGGTGATACAGAACAACCTCTGTGTCCTAGCCATGCCCCCTCCTGGCTACTGCAAAAATTAACCCTGTCCTGGTTAGAACATGGACAGTCACTGTCCCTGCAATCCTAAAACTGCAGCAGTGTGAGTGAAAGAGCTGCTTCAAGGTTCCTTTTGAAAGACTGTGACACTTAAATTCCTAAGCATCCTCATTGCATAGCTCATTGCAGAGGCTAGGAGGACTTGGCTAATAAGCATTATAACTCGTGTTAATGGAAAATGGTTTAGAACCATGAGTGTGGCAAATCTTGACAGTATTAATTGAAATCTGCTGTGCTTATCCCAAATATAGTAAAGCTCTCTCACTTTTTAGAAGACCCCATGAAGTTGTGTGCATAAGAACTGACAAGCTGTTTCTGTGATATGAGTGTCTGTGATTACAGCAGGCTTTGTAGTTACTTGAGGTTACAGAAAAGTGTGCTTTTTTCACTTGGATAGTAATTTTGTGTAATATCCTGTAGCACACAATGGAGAAAAACCTCACCAAAATTCATAGTCTTACAGAGCAAACGAAATTTGCACTGTCAAAAAAACCGTAAGCAAATGCTCTGTTGTTCTCATTTTGTGTACTGAAGGAGCTGGGGACCATGTAGGCTGTATCCTAATGCTGCCCATGTCGCAGTGAAAGGAGGCCCACTTTAGATAAACACTGAATCCAATTTCAGCCAGCCCTATATCTCTTGGCTGCAATTTATTTTTCTTTAAATATGCAGAATGAGACTCAGAGCTTTTCATTTCTTAAGAGATGAACAACTGGAGCACTACGACACATTTATATAATGCTTAATTTCAGAAGCGAGGAAATTAGACAAATGGATATATTGAGCCCAGAATTTAGATCAGGGTTCAGCTTCTGAGCTTAATGTGGTATATTAGCCTTTTAAATGATGTTCCTTTTTTGATGTAGTCTCTATCACCATTACACTCCCTTCCCATTGATGTTCTTCATTGTGTATCTGTTACAAGTTCTCACTTAGTTGTGGGGGAGGGTGAAGCTAATTAGATTGTTGTTGGTGATAATAAAACATATCCATTGCAACTTTTTTCTCTGTGTGTGGGAAAAGGTAGGTTGTTAGCTTAGCTCCCTTTCCGCATGGGAAAACTCCCAAGAAGTACATGTTAGATGCAGGAATTCATAGTGTGGTGAAGACGAGAAGGAATGGGAACATACAGCTCATATCACCAACCCTCCACTGAGGTGTGGTAAGAAGTATTGGAGAGTATTCTGTGACATTGAACAGGATTTATATGATTACAAAGAGCTAAAAATTGTACATACTACAGCATATGAGGGTTTTTTGCAATTTCTCCACCAGCTCCTAAAGATGGCACTTTTCTCCCAGATTTTTTTTTGTGTGTGTACAGAAGAACTGTTTCATTTTGGTATTTGCCAAACTGGAATTTTATGAGGTTGAAAAATTTTAGAAGTTAAATGCTTTTCTTAAAGTTCAATATGATTCATCCTTCAGGCTGATTTTTTTTTCCTTTCTTTAATTAAGCAGATATTTCTATTCACATTTTCAATTTGAATCAAACAAGTTGAAAACAGATATTCTAGGGTTCAGGCAGTGAACTAATTACTGAGTGACTATTCTGCCATCAGTCTTTTTTTATGCTGGTACAGGAATGGCTTTCCCCAGGTCTACTGTGTCTTCACAATGAGTCTAGAACAGCTCTTAGTTCCAAAGCACACCAGTTTTACCCATGGAAGTCTCAGGAAAGACCATAAGTAGGTAATGAACTTCAGACAGAGAAGCAGACACCCTCAGAGGAGAGCAGACATCCACATCAGCTATTCTGGGTCCATAGTTAAGGTGGAATTTGGAACTATTGCTTTTAGAGCTTAAGTTCCTTTAGGGGCTAAAATTAGCTGTGAGTCTTTAGAGGGTAGCGACAGCAGCCACACTGACTGCTTGAAGTGAAGCTGAATGTCTTGAGTGAGAAAGCGGGTCCGTGCTGAAAGATGAAGAAAAGCTTACATGTGCTGCTGACCAGTGGACATATCTTAGTCTCCTTAGTCTCTGATGCAGCATCAGAGCTTTGTGGTCAGGAAGATATAAAGCACCCTTTGCTAGAGAGGTCTTTTATCCTTGCAGCATATTACATTAATGAAATTTAGATGCAGTAAAATATTTTCTTTTTGCAGTCTTTTATGAATTGAAAAATGTTAAGTTTATAAAAGTTCATTTGATGTACAACAAAAACTATCTACTCCAAGAAATTTGTTTCTTCATCAGATGTCCTTTCATGAGAGTTTCTCCTATTAACTAATGTTTGCAGTGTGCTTTGAAGATGAAAGCATTAAGTGCTTCGTGTTATTACTACTATTACAGAGCATGCTGTAGGTACGTGGAATGGAATTTTTCATGGAAAGTAGTTGTTTCACATACTCACACTGAAATAACTTGGTGCATGTTTATCCCTGGTGTGCATGGAATGAGGCCAGTAGAAATCTATCAGGGTTGAAACTGCTCCTTTATGGTTTTATCTGTAACACTGTTTATATAAAATCAAGTTTAGGTCACACTAGAATCTACTTCTGTAAAAAAAAAAGTATTTGCAAAATCACTGAAACACTCTGAGAGTTGGTTTTCAATGTCACCCATATCCCCCTAAGTGCTTTCATCATTCAAAAGCATACCATCAGAAAACACCTCCTTTATTTTCAATTTATTGCATCAGAGGAAATGTTTGAAAGCTGTCATCTCCCACAGAAAGGCACTACAACATTGACTTTCAAAGAGCATGAGTCTTTTATAAAAGTGGGGCTTAGACTTGTAAGTTACTCAACTGCTCTTCAAGATTGTGTCCTTTACAGTAACACGAAATAGTTGTACACCTTTGGATATCATAATGAAAGCTTCATGCATCACTACCCAGTAGTTTACTTCAAGGGTGAATAAAATGGTGAAAAAGAGACTAGAGAAAGTAATAGGCAATAGTAATCTGCTCTAGAGGAGCAGAGCTGGAAATCATCTGGTTCAACCTCCCAGGCAGAACAGGGCAGACAGAACAGAGTGTGTTCCTTTTAAAACAAAAAATATACTCTGAAACTCTAGGAAAATTAATTGTGCAAGACCAGCTGGGTTTCTTTCTCCCAGTTCCAATGGCCTCTCCCACCCTCCCAGGGCTTAAGAAATAAAGCAGGTAAAACGTCCAGCTTGTTGTTGTGCAAAATATTTGGGAGTACTCTGTCCTGGAAGAGGATTCTGTGCTACAGGATCCTACCTGTATTTCAGTAATACATTAGAGGCTTGTCTTTTCTAGTAAAACCATGACCAAAATCCCACCTGAGTGAGGCAGACACAATGCTCAGAATGAGCTCCTTCTGAGATTTTAGAAACGGTAGGGAATTAATGTATGACTCAATAATACTAGCAATTCCAGTTACTTAAAATCCAAAGATAAGGAAAACTCTACATCCATCTACCTTTGTCCAATCCTGCTTAGTAAAGCCTTCAAAGCAAAATAATAACTAGCCAAAAAAAGTAGTTCTGGACTGGTTAAGTTGTATTTTTCTTAGCTGAAAGTGCTTAAAAGTGGGTACCAGCCTCACCCATAGTGTGATACATAGAGGAATTTGTGTTTGTTCTACAGATCTGAACCCTTCTCACGTTTACAGGAAAGCTATCAGGAAGTTTCCCATCTACTTAGGCAAAATTACATTTTTCCACCTTGAGGATGATAACCCCACCTTTCCTTTAGCAGGAGCAGCTATCCCTAAGACTGCAGTAGAGGTCATCCAGTGCTATTGTCATTAAGGAGATAAACAACCCTCCTGATTGTATTAGGTTTGCATAGTAAGGTTTTGAGGGGGAAGGAGGGGAAATGTGCTACAAGGTGACTTCTGTGAGAAGCTGACAGAAGCTTTCGCCATGTCTAACAGAGCCAATGTCAGCCAGCTCCAAGATGGATGTGACGCTGGCCAACGCCAAGCCAATGAGACACAGTAGTGGAGCCTGGGATAACATATTTAAGAAGGAAAAACAGTTGTTGCGCAGTTGTAATTGGGCTTAGAGAAGAGCAGAGTGAGAATATGTGAGAAGAACAGCCCTGCAGACACCAAGATCAGTGGAGAAGGAGGGGCAGGAGGTGCTCCAGGTGCTGGGGCTGAGGTTCCCCAGCAGTCCATGGTGCAGCCCGTGGTGAGACAGCTCTGCCCCTGCAGCCCATGAAGGACCATGGGAATGTGGAGATCCATCTGCAGCCCATGGAGGAGACCCATTTTAGAGGAGGTAGATGTCCAAAAGAAACCTATAACCCCATGGGAAGCTCCTGGCAGGAACCTGTGGACCCATGGAGAGCCTGTGCTGGAGCAGATTTCCTGGTGAGATATGTGACCCTGTGGGGGGCCCACGCTGGAGCAGGCTTTTCGTGTGGAAAGGAAACCACATTAGAGCAGTTTGTAGCCCATGGGAAGGACTCATGCTGGAGAAGTTCATGGGGAATTGTCTCCCTTGGGACGGACCCCACACTGGAGCAGGGGAACGACTCTTGTCCCTGAGCAGAGGCAGGAACAACATGTGATGAACTCACCATAAACCCCATTCCCCATCTTCCTGCATCGTTGGAGGGGAGGAGGTAGAGCCCAGAAAGAAGGGAGGGGTGGGGGAAAGTGTTTTTCAGATTTGTTTTATTTATTATTATCCTGCTCTGGTTTTGACTGGCAATAAATTCATTAATTTCCCCAAGCTGAGTCTGTTTTGCCAGTGACAGTAATCAGTGAATGATCTCTCCCTGTCTTTATCTCAACTCGTAAACCTTTCATTATATTTCCTCTCCTCTGTCCAGTTGCAGAGGGGGGTGATAAAGCAGCTTTGGTGGGCACCTGGTATCCGGCCAGGTTCGACACACCACAGCAGTGTTAAAATAGTCCTGAAGTTACGCTCTGGTACTATGCCAGAGAACATGAAAATAATGATGTACACAACAAGTCCTTTAAAATATTTAGGCTCAAAGTAGAATTAGAATCTTAGACACAAATGAAATGGAGACATCAAAACAAGTTTCTGGAGTGTTTGCTTAGGCAGAGATTTTGGTTCAGAATTTTGGAAAATTTGGGGGTGATAGTTATAGGGAGGGATGTAATCTAATTATGAAAAGAATTGTCCAATTTAAAACAATAGTTTTACAGTTACTGAATTCATGGTAATTAAATCACAGTGTTGCTTCCTTAGGCTTTAAAGATTGGCAGTAGAGTTCTTGTAATCCTCTTCTGATCTTCTCAGTGCATCAGGACTGTGGTTTATTGACATGTAATTAGATCAGGATGTCACTACATCAATGTCAGTGTAAACATCACTAAGTAAGTAGCTGATCCTTACAAGATCAGCAACCTAATCTCCTCTGGGATGCCAACAGTCTTTGTTAACACTTAGGCTTAGGATTGTATCTGTTCTTTTAATGCCAGGCTCCCAACAACCCTGGGAGATTTGACATCCCAAGTCAACCAGCATCTGAAGTTAAACTAGTCATACTGATGTTCTGGCAATTGCAATACCTTGTCTGCTAATAGATTTTATTGCTTACAAAACAAACAAATAATGAAATCTCACTGTTTGCAGGACAGGTGGGGGACATGGTTGGACTTTGAAGGTTTTTTTTTTAAGCTGAATGTGAGTTACCTGCTGTATAGGTAGCTGAAATTGCTGGCTTTTAGAGAAACTTGTGTAGCAGCTTATTTTTACAGGCCCTATTCACGGCTTTAAACATTTGCAACTGCAATTGAAAGAAATCTTATAAAATTATATGTTAAAAGATTGATCATATATTGTATTTTAAATTGTCAGCAATACAATCAAAGGAAATTGTTTCATGGAATGGAGGTTTGAAATAAACATTACACTTCTAAAAACTTTTTTTTTAAATGGAGAAAAATATCTATAAATTTATTTGATTTTGAGGAAACAGAAAAGATATCTTAATTTGGATAACTTTGGTTTATCTGTTTTGTCCACAAACTGTAAATGTAGTTCTATAGTCATAAGATTGTTAGCCTTTTTTAAACTGAGGATATTATAACACTTTTCAATGGAATCCAGTACACAATGTCTGTGGAAATAGTCTGACTTTTCTTACATAGCTTTCAAATGCACTTCAGAAATACACTGTAGACCACTGAGCTTCATCAGCACAGTTTGAAAAGGACAAGTTGTGTTCCATATTTCAGCAAAATTTCCATTGGCTCTAATGAAAATAAAGATGTCAAATTTTTACTGTAGGTTTTTCTAAAAGATTAAAATGTATCTGTGAAAGAAAGGGAAAAAAGGTGTTGATGTTGATGTCTAAAACCCTGCCTATATTGAATTGTTAGCCACCATGGGTTTATTTGCAGGTTTATGGAAGTATTTGGGTGGGTGGGGGACGGGGGGGTAGGTGGAGTGGGGAGAATGTGTTTTGTCCAACATTTTGATTATATTACATTCACCATCCTAAATATGTGTAGGTGTTTAGACACAATTATGTAAAATGAGGGAGACTGTAAGCATCTAAACAACAGTGATTACAAATATCAGTGTGCTGAGCTGGTATCCATTTTAGATAGGCTATGGAAATATGAGTTCATTTTAGGTGCTTACCAGGAAAGTTAATAAATGGATACTTCCAAAGATTTAGGAATATTTAAGGCTATAAATAACCCAGAAGGATATCAGCAGAATACAGAACCTAAACAAGTTTTAGCACTTGCCTCTGGATTTATTTGTTTTATCTGAGTATCTGGTAGTTTGTGAGCAATGAATGTGAGTTGGCCCTATTATGTCATTTTTCTAAGCTAGTGTACACCTTTAAAACAGAGAAAAAAGAAACAAACCACCAAAAAAAAAAAAAAAAAAAAAAAAGCCTTGAAAGCTTTTGTATGGGGATGTATGTCCCTGTGGGGAACTGCAGCACTGAGAATCACGAGTCTACTGCTATTATGCCTGCAGGGTTGAAGCTGGACAGCTGCTCTTTGTGTCCTTTGTGCTCAAGGGCTTGGACTTTTCATAGATCTGTTTGCTCTGACCTGCATACATATCAGAAAAACTTGGAGAAAGGAAGAAACCTAGAATATATCCAGAGGATGTGCATGGTAGAACACGCGTTGATGAATCCAGTCAAAATTCATGCATGTGACTATCTTAAAACTCTTTTCGCTGGGGACTGGCAGATTCAATAGAATAAAAAAATATTTCCCACTTTTGAAACTAGACATCTGAATAAAAATGGGTATTAATTTGTTTTAAGCTAACAAAGCTGTTAAGCATTTTAGAGCTGCTATCACTGGAAATCGGGGGGAGGGAAAATAGCCTGAATGCAAAGTTAGAAGTAATTGCCTTTTCCTGCCTTTGGTCTCAGTCAGATTGAATCTTTCTTACAAGCAGGGATATAGGGAAGTTGTGAATGGTCTTGCTGCAAGGTGAAATGTTGATATTTGGTAACACCTATGAGGATATACTGGAATGTAGGAAGTTGGGGCCTCAGCCTAAGAGAGGAATTCCAGGGTGATTTATTCATGCTTGCTCTCTGCACCTGAATAATTGCCATGTAAACAGACCAGTAATCGTATAAAAACCCAGATTGATAGGCAAGGGAAACCCTTTTCAAACACGCGAAGAACATGCCTTTCAAGAATGAGTTGATTTTTTTTCAACTTTAGAAATTATTTATTGACATGAAACAAATGCACTGTTTAACATCTGAGTGCATGTTTAAAAACCTGTTTCCTTTTGCAGGTAATACTCACATTTAATGGGATCTTTCAGAGAGAGAGCTTATTGTATTGAAGGTTAGGCACAGATTTGGGTCATTTGGTGGAACAAAGTAAAGGTTTTCATGGTTTCCACAGTTGTTAATCCTTTGAACATTACTTCATAAAATAAAAATGAAGTTCATTAAAAAATATCCACTTTTCTGCATTTGAATTGAGCACAGTACTGCAAACATATCAGTCCCCTTTCTATTTCTCTAAGTAAACCGGCTTATGTGAATAAGGCAAACTGAACAAGACCTCTTCCAAAAACACTCCACCAGTGAAAGCTGGAAAGGTCAAATTGTTTGAAAATTACTAATGATTAGTTTATAATTCCTTTATACACAGGTTCCATAACAATGGAATTAATCTTTAGAGGAAAAACATTAGAAGGTAGTTTACTCCCAAGGGAGACATGCTGGGGTTTTGTACTAATAGTTATGATGAGCACTCATCAGGACAGACAGCAAAACCCCAGGACGTCTCATTGTTTAATCAGTTCGGGTAATATCAAGTTGATTAATCAGCTGCGCTTCCTTCTGAGAGAAGCTGTTCGTGTTTGCAGCAGTGGCAGCTTCCCCCTCTGCCCATCACAGAGTGCAGCGAGCTCTCGGGAACTCCAGTCTCTGACACTGGGCAGAAAGAGCGATATTTCACTAATCTTTTTCTGATTTTCCTTCTTATTGAGTTTGGGGGAGTTTTTTCATGTGTTTTGGTTTGGGGTGTGTTTCTTTTGAGCAGGAAAATGCTTGAAAATGAAATTCTAGACGCATTTTTTCTGTGTGTTGTGACTAATTCTAGTATCGTGAATATGGCTTGGGTGATTTAGTGAAAGACAGACCTTCCCCTTGAGTACCTTGGGGAGAGGATTTCACTGTTTAAGTGGACTCTGTCTTAGTTTCTCTAATAAAGATTTTCTTCTGAGCACAGCTGGAGGTGTGAAGGAAAATTAAGAAGGACATGCCAGCCTTCTGCACTTCCCATCCACAGCACACGCCATTCCTGCTGAGCAAACATAGGGCTGTTCTGGTGCATACCAAACTGGGGGTGTGCTCCTTTCACTCATGGATGATAATCACAACAGATTCCCATCTCCATGGTTTTCCTCCTTTCTGAGTGTAAATCTTGTTGGCACCTCGAAGCACATGTTTGCACACAAATAAATGATACAGTGTACTTAGATTTATGTGCTTTTGCATTATGGTGTATTTAAGGACAGGCATATGTGATTGAGAGGTAGGTGCATAGGCTGCCATGTGGATAAATCATTGCCTATGTGAAATCCTGTTCCCAAATTGCACTCCAGGGGCTAAACTCAGTGCAAAGGAAAGGTATTCTATTAACTGTATTTTTAAGCATTACAGGGATTGTTCTTCAGTCATAAGAAAAGTGATACACATGAGTATCCTTTGAAGTCCATACAGTTCATGTATGCATAGTTAGAGATGGAGATGAAACACGATGGGCTGTGACAAATTCCTACCTGACACAACTATCTATGCATCAGATTCCTGAGCTTTATACAATGCTATGAGGCTGAAACCGTAAAAAAAGAGAATTCCAGTTGTAATTTGCAGTAAGCTAAAATCAGTAACATACAAGAAGATATGCTGTGCTTACATATAGTTGGAGTGTTGCAGTAGATCAAAACAATGCTTTTTTAAAGCGAAAACTATTTAAAATTATTTTATCAATTTTGATTTATTCTATTTCTTCTGAGAGCCTGAAAATGCTCATTTATCCATTTTGCAAACAGGAAAGAGAATTATGAAATGGCAGTAATGACCAGTGAGATTTTATAAAGCCATTTACTATTACTACTCAATAATGCACTCTAATGTCTAAAGTGTCCTTTCGTGACAGCTTCGAAGCAGATCACTGGTGCTTGCTAGCATTTAAGTGCTTCCTTTTTAAAATAAGTTATTGTACATTTTACATGGCTATATTAGGACAACATGCTTTCTTTTTGCTCTGTATCAGGTGAAGGGTTTAAGGAGAGGGCAAAAAAGCTATATAAGTATTGCCATATATAATATTTGGTTTTGGAGTTCTTTGAAAGGGTGAATTTGAGAAACATGTGAACTTTAAATGGAATTTTGTGTAGTCTATAGAACAAGTATCTTATATTATTGGATATCATAATTTTCTGTCCTCTCCATTTGCCTGTCTCTATGTGTGTCTTCTTTTGTCTAATTGCACAATAATCATAAAGCGATAATGTTTGGAACTTGCAATTCTTATGAAATTGTGACTAAAAGAACAAATGCATGTGCATTAGTATGTGCTATTATCCCATTAGGGATGGAAAGAGAAACATATCTTTGAATTTCAAAGACCTTCAACATCAATGCATTAAATTGGAATCAGTCATTTAATGGACAAAGATGGGAGAAGAAAAGATATCTCCTTTTTTTGTGTGTCTTCTCATCCTTTTTTTTTTCATTTAAAAATTACTGAAATACAATACTGTGAGAAAAGTCAAGAGTTTAAGAACATCTGCAGGTGTAACTTGAAAGTATCAGTTGCTGCAGAGGTGGAATTTCAGCAGACTTCAGGTTGAGGCTCCTTGTTGAATTTCTGAGAAGTTTAACTAGTTTAGCTAGCTGCCTCAAGTCCTGACATACATGATGACCATTTAATTCTTTTAAGAAAGAAAAAAGAATTCATTTGCTTGGTGTCCTTGTTTCAGCTGATCAATATATACTGAAGCCACAGTAGTCAGAACTTACGGGTAGAGGGGGCAGTTTCATTTTTCCCAGGATTACTTTGGACCAATTTTCTCTCTTTTTTTGCTCTTTTTTATCAACTGATGCTATAGTTGGATATTTGGTTGCTACCTTCTGCCAGCTTTTTATAGATAAGCTTTAAGTGTGTAGTCATTTCTGGTCAAAAAGTCAAAAAAGATAACATCAGATGCCAGCCTAACATTTTCCAGTTTAACCTGCCAGAGGACATCTAATCTGGATATTTTACTTGAGATACATCTCTAAAATAATCCTACACTTTCTATTGAGAAACACATATTAGGCCCTGTTGTTGTAAGCACACTGTATGAACTGGTGGGGAGCGACTGCATATTCTTCAGATATTCTTAAAAATCCACTTTTAGCATAACTTCTTATTTCCACTCATAATGAGGGGATGTCCTACACAGAGAGCTTGCCCTGTGGAGTGGCAGTATGTGTAAAGTAAGATGAATGCAAAAAAGGAGTGATGATGCAGAGAGCTGTTATTTTTTTATGTCTCATAAGCAATATGCACATCCCTGCAAAGGGAAAATTCATAAAGAAAAAATGCTACTGATTGAGCTGTACAAATCATGAATAGCTGATTCATAACAAGTTCTCTCTGTGCTTTAGAGGGATTTGCTATAAACAATTTTACTTCCCCTCTATATATAAAGAGATAACCCTAAAGGTGTGGTACAAAGGCCATTCAGGTTGATGGATTCCTCTACACTGGCTTTAGTAGGCTTTCAGTCAGGCCACACTGCAAGACTTGTGGTGCGTCCAGTGTTCAAGGGGTCAACATTTTTTCAGAAATGCATTTCCATTAAAAACTTCAATTTTGTAGAGTCATTAGTCATCTGGTTTAACTCAGATGGAGCAAGCCATGACTTGCTCTCTGTGGTCTTAACATAGATGCAATTTTAAAGTGTATTTTTAGGTAGGTTTCTGGGAACTGAGTAGACATACAGCAATACAAAAGGGAGGCAGGTAACGTACATTTGAAAGCCAGCAAATAGGTATGTTAAGTATTCTCTTTATCTTAATATTTAATCATAAACTCTATAAAACCCTCTTAGGACATTGGTCTTATACAAGGCTAATTCTGGTGTTTTCAAACTTTTAAGCTGCAGCTTTCTCTTCCTGGTCTGAAGTCAGATTTTTGAGATTCATTGATTAAATTTTGAAGACTGTCTTGCTGTCTGTACTATCTGAGCTATGTGAAAGAAAATATAGGTTAGAAATACTGAATGTGCACTGGAAAGACTAACCAGGGACACTCAATCAGTATGGAGCTAAAAATGGAAAAAGCTGCAAACCCCTATGGATTTTATACACCTATTAAAAGATACCACTTCTATTACAGTGTACAGATATGTTTATACTTTTTGCTTCCTAATAAGGCAAACCCAGGATAAGGTCAATCAGAAATTTTGCACTTCTAAGGAACACTACTTTTGTACAGACTAGAGTCAGGGTCTAGAAGGAAACTTCTGGAAATATGAAATAGTTTTAGGAAAGATTTTAGGTTAGCCTGAGGATGCCTGTCACAGATTCTATACTCCCCTGGACTAGACTTGGCATTCAAGAGTGGGTGGGTGTGTCACTGGAAAGTGCCAGGAGAGCTGACTTTCGCATGATAAAACATCCTACAAATCAAGGTACTAAAAATAATTATGAACAAAATACAAGTTTTTGTTTTGTGATTTGACATATTTTGTCTGATTGAGGGAAATATGAGTTACATTTTAAGCTCTGCATTCAGGACTATGTTCTTGCCTATTTTTTTTAAACTACGCTGAGATAGCTTCATAATCACTTCAGTTGTAAGCTTTAAGAAAGAAAACAACACTAAACATCACAAGATGCAGAATAACATCATAAAAGTGGACAACATTGCAACTTACATGGACTCTTGCAGCTGCAGGGCCAAGAGCTGGACTTTGATGGCCATTGTGGGTGCTTTCCAACCCAGAATACTCAGTGATTCTGTGATCACACATCTCTCATTGAAGGGCATATATTACACTATTTTCTATAAACGCCATTAACTTTCCTAAATTTTTCTGTTGCTGCTGTTGTCAGTTTTTGCCTTTTAGCTGTCTTCCTGCTGCACTATCCTGCCTTTGAAGGACAGGGTGGAGAGCTGCCCTCATGTAAGTCATACATGGCTGAATTGATCCCATAATTCACTCAGGGAAGCTATGTACCTGAAGTGAAAACCTGGGATAATTCTTCCACTTTGGAAGAAAGTGGAGAGGACTCCACTGGAAGCTGGAGAGGACTAAGTAATGTGTGTAATGTGGGAGGGAGACAGCTCTTCTTTCTTTTACTTCATCTTTTTGGTCTTATCCTGCCCAGTTACCCACCAGACATACTGCTTTCTAGATCCACTGACAGCTAACCCTGGAAGGTTGCTGGCATATCCCTGTTAAATGTGACAGGCATTAGGCAGGTGGATGGCGAAAAGCACAAGCAGGTCTGAGCAGCTACAATCCCAACCAGCAAATGAAACATGCTGGGACAGTCCTCTGGCACTGAGGACAAGAGCTGCAGAGCTACCCATGTTTGTGGTATTAGGTCCATATCAGGGTGGCCATGTGAAAACCGGTGCCTGGAACTGGTGCTGGGCTCAAGATGGTACTGGGACCTCAGACTGCAGAACCCAGGCATGGCTGGAGGCAGACCAGGTGGAAAGCATGGGCTGATGCCATGCCAGAAACCTGTCACATTGCCTACAGTGCAGAGTCGAGCTCCACTACCCATTCACCAGTATGGGGGCAGTCTGTCCATCAGCCTAATCAGGCTAATTGCTCTTGTCTTGTGAGGCACATCTCCTCACTGCTTCCCTCAGACCACCTAGCAGACATGCAGAAAATAGAAGTTATGAGAGAAGTGGCATGCATCTTCTCTGCCTCTGAGGACAGTATGCTGCACGTGTCCTGCCCCAAGCCTAATGAGGATGCTGCCTCTTTCAGCTTTCTTAGCCTGGATACTAGGTTGGCTTTTAAAGTGTTTTACTTTGTTTCATTATTTGTGCATATAATTAATATATGTGCATTTGAGGAACGGATTTAATGATGGGGAAGGGGAAGGGAAACATGCCTTTTAGGCAGAGGTACGTTTGATGGGCTGGGTGTGACAGTGTTCGCTTCCTGTGGGGGTTATGGTTCTCCACGCATGCTCCTGCCTGACAATAGTGTCTTTAAAAAATGCAAATGCTTTGGGTTTAGGATGGCACATAAACCAGGAGAAAAGGATTCATGCAAGGCATTTTAAAGGAAGCAGAAAGGCAAGGTAACTGTCTCATCATGGAAGCAAGCCAGTTCCCCTCAAACTTCTCATGCATTTCTGTGTGTGCGTTTCACCAGTGAAGGGTGTCCTAGTGTGGATGGCAAAAGGAATCCTTACAGCATAGGATAGTAAGTGAGTCAGCACCAAGGGAAGAACACCCATAATGTTTTGGACGAATCTTAGTCATATCTTGACTTGAGTATCTTGATTCCTGATTTTTGTGAATTCGGGCAAAGGTCAGCCCCTTTTGGGACCATGCTAAGGCAAAATAAAGCTAGGGACTGGTAGATATTGTAATCAGATGGAGAAACAATTTTCTTTATAAGAAGGAGTGATTGATATTAGCAGACATGGCACTAATCTGTATGTGTGTTTATATGTCTGTCTCTGTGAATGCACAAATGCATGTATTTGTGCATATATAAATATAGGTGTATATAGAGAGAAATTAGTATACGTAGGTACATATATGTGTGTGTGCTTGGATTATTCAAGAGAACAGAAATTACATCATGCAATTTAGGTATTCAGCTATGTAGCTCAACTGGATAAACATCCAAAGAAGAGCTGGTAAAAATATCCTATAACTACCAATAACCATAAAATGCTAATTAACAATCTAATTTACATGAATTAAAGTTGAATAAATAGCACACTGGTATTTTTCATCACAATTTTTTTTTTTTTTACACAAACTGTAAAGTTGTAAATTTTCAGTGAAGCCTGTTTATGTGTTGTACCAATTCATAGTGGAAATAAAAAGACAGGTTTAGGACAACCAGCTTCCCGGCAGATCCCAAAATGAACGTTTATGTGTAAAAAAGCGTAATCAGTCAGGATTTAGCAAAAACTAGAGAAACAGAATTAAAGATGAAAAAATATTAAAGACCACTCTTAATTTACTGAAGTAATTGTGGACTATTGGCCTTTGACACATCGCCATCCTTTATAAATTTTCCTCAACTATAATATTATCCTTTTATCAACATGTTTCCTAAGATCTCCAGGATTTGTGATGATAAATAGCCTGCATTTCCAATCCAGCCTGATAATAATTGCAAAGAAAATCTCAAGCCTGAATGCTGATTTTGTATCTGATATCATAAATTATACAATATATCTGACAATAATTTTGATACTTCATCTCCACACTAACTTCAGAACTCTCCATATTAGTGGCCTTTTTTTAGAATATTCCCTCTGAAAAATTTACATTTATTCCAAGCAACTGTACCACATTTGTTATATTATGCACGTTATTCCCCTTCACCTCTCTAAATCATGTCTGGAAGTCGTATCTTTAGTACAAATGCTTTTCTGCCTGATGTACAAAACTGCATCAATTTGTGCTTGGTATGCAATGGAGATGAAGCCATATTCTTTGTTTTCTTGAATAATTGTACTGTTTTCTGGATCTTGGACTTTCAGAAACAATGTGCTTTATTGTCTCTATATTGTAGAATAATGAAGGATATAATAGGCTAGATTCTGTAAAACTACAGAAAAACACCTTCTTTTTGCGTTTTGGAGCAAAAATCTTAAAAAGCCTATTTTATGAATGGAAATGTTATACTTCCATCTCTAATTGTTTTTAAAAATTATGGCAGGAATGGACTTCAAGCCTGTGTAATGATCATGACTCTGCATTTCAGTGCTTCCCAAGGAATTTTATTTCTTTTTACATTTTCTGGATTTTCAGTATTAATTTTCATTAGTATATGTATATGACCTTTTCTCTCTTAGTTACAAGTTATTAGCTACTGAATAGGCTTTGCTTTTTTGTGGGATGGTGGAGACAGACAAATATGTAGTAACTTGCCAAGTTTCCTGACTTTACACCCAAGTTGAATTCAATATTAGTCAACAGTTCACATCATCAGAAGCAATCAGCTGAGGTAGTGCTTTCACTCTGCCCCAGAGAAAAAAAAAAGTGGAAAAGAAAGCAGAAAAATCCTCCTCTATTTTGTCAATAACAAGCCATACTTGGCCTTCTTGAAAAAGAAGCTATGGTTTCAAATAGCTGGAAATTGAAGGGCCATTTCAGCAAAGGCTGGTGTAAGTAGACAACTTCATTTTGTAGACCTGTCACTCAGATCGCTTCCATCAGGAGTACACTCATTCTTAGGAAACCCCCACTAACACAGCAGTGCTTGTGGCTTAGGGAACTGGGGTTGTTTAGCCTGAAGAAAAGGAGGCTCAGGGAAGACCTTATCACTCTCTACAACTGCCTGAAAGGAGGCTGCAGGCAGATGAGAGCCAGCCTTTTCTCCCAAATAATGAGTGGTATAGGATGAGAGGAAACAGCCTCAAGTTGTGCCAGAGGAGGTTTAGATTGGATAATAGGAAAAATTTCTTCCCCAAAGGTCTTTCAAGTATTGGAACAGCTGCCCAGGGAAGTGGTGGAGTCACCATCCCTGCAGGTATTTAAAAGGTGTGTCAGCGTGGCACCTAGGGGCATGGTTTAGTGGTGCACTTGGCAGAGTAAGGTTAATTGTGGGACACAGTGATCTTAAAAGTATTTTCCAACCTAAAAAATTCTACGATTTTAACTACAAACAATTCAGAGAGGCTTGTCCTTTAGTCTTGAGGCCGGGGTGCCACAGCGTGCCATGATGGAAAAAGTCAGTCACTCATGTCTCGGTTACTCCCAGTCAAAGTGAGGCTCAGAAGCCAACGCTAGTAGTGCGTTTGTCACAGATTTCGTGACTGGCCATGGAGAGTAAAGTTCACCTTCAGAAGAAGACTCAGATTTCTGTCAGGTTGAAGGCTTTCTTCTTCACCAGCTATAGAGGGAAATGAGTCTGGCAAGCTCCTAACTCAGCTCTTTGATGCTACATCTAAAGTTAGGTTGGTTTTATTAGAAAGCAGATAAAGCTTTTGCACTTTGGCTGGTTAGTATGGGAGTTTTGCAGCTGCTGTAACCCCGCATGTGCCGCTTGATGCTCCCAGTATTGTTCTGAAATTATATTGGAGAAAAGCAGCTCAAAAAGCTTTCCACCTCCCCTCAAATCTTCAGCAGACCACAGTTTGGGTCACTGAAATTTGTTTGCCTGGTTTTGCATTGAGGCTATACTCACTAAGTTGTACAGCAATATCAGAAAGTAAAACAGGTTAACTTGGCATAGTGCCAGTGATATAATATCAAGAAAATATTAAGGGTACTATATTGAGCTCATCCTCACATCTTCAAGTAAAAATATCATGTAGTTATGCTAACTGAAGTCCATTTTATCCTGTGCCCATGAAGACAGACACTTATATTCCTTCCTTTCTTTACTGAAATAACCTCTGATCATGAATTGACCTATTCTAAAATCAAATGTTCTATACAAACATCATAAACACCAAGGTAAAGGAGCTGTTTTTACCCACCTGCCAAAAGTATCTTATTAAAGTTCCTCAGAAAAATAAAACTAAAAGGTCAGTGAATGTATCTTAAGCAAAGAAAAAGTGTGAAATAAACCAATGAAAAGAAAAAAGAGAGTTATGTGATGCAAGGATTTAAATGTTGTTCCTGGCAGGATCTAAGGACATATTTGAAAAAGCATACTAGGAACATGTCTCCTTAGCACAAAAGCTAGCTATATATGAAGACTTCTCTGTTTCATTACACAGCAATCAGAGTTAGCACATAACCACGACAGAGCTGCAAAGCTACAAGAATCATTGTGAAATTCCAGGGACTTTGAACCTTAGAGTAGTTATTTTTATTCTACTATATACATGTCCATCCTCTGTAAATCGTTTGTATTTGAAAAGTCTTAGTTTTGCATCAAATTTCTATGGTTATTTTTAGCAAAATGTTTAATTTTAAGATGTCCTAGTCTCTGCCAAATAATAATAGAATTTATATATGGGTATAAATTTTTTTCTCCTTCTTATTCTCTGTTGCCTTTAAGTCACCTACAATGTATTTTCAGTCATTATTTTGGACACTAAAATGTGTGTAAGTAATGGCTGGATCCTGAATGGAAAAAGGGAAACTTGTTTAAAAAGTGTTCCTTACCCTATTCACTGAGCGCAGAATTGGGCTCTTATTGTAACATTACCCTTCTAGGGCTATAGGGTACAAGTACAGCAAGCATACCTCATCTCATTTTGCAGGCTGAGAAATGCAATGGATTTCTTATCTGAAAGAGATGCAGGTGAAATATTTACGTTATTTTCTGTCTTTCCCTTTTTCTGATAAAGGACAAAGCTCACATCAGGTACGACATCTTTTACAGAAAAAAATTATGAAATATATTGTTGTATCTCTCAAATTAAATCTCCAAACAAATTGACTGAATCTTTGCTTGTAGCAACCCATATACAGCTGAATGGCAGGTTGGTAACAACCCTGATCAGACTGGCCAAAATTCTGTTGGCCCATTTCAATCTGATTTCCAGTCCTCTCTGTTTTGCTAAGAGCGTATTTAACACTTGAATGTACAGCTCCCACACAAGTCTCTACTAACTCTTTCTCCGCTGTTCTCAAGGGTCACAACTATTAATAATTACTCCTGAAGAAGAAGTTTTCTATGTGATGAGTTAAACCTAAAAACAAAACCCAACGAGTAGTACAATCCCCTTAGGACGGCATTATCCAGTTTTAAATTGCTCCCACTAGAAGACTTAGAATTTTACACATATCCAGAATTGCTTTTGTAATAAAAAATAAATGTTCTATAAGTGACAGTATCAAGGGAATATCAACAGCACTGACATAAGTCTAGTCAATTCTGAGAGAGAAGCCAGCATTCCTTGAGCTCCTTTTTCTTCCTTTTTCTTTTCATGCAGCTTCCTGAGTCACCACCAGTTCCCAGCTTGGCTTTATTTTTCAACACCCATTGTTTGATAGATTCTATTTGAATTCCATTCAGCTTCTTTAAATGTTTGTTCTTCTGGAATAGGAGTTCATCACTGCTGATATGCCACTGCCAATATTAAGCATATTAATTGCTTTTAATCTGGAGTATTCACAAAGTCTGTACTCACTCAGTTCTGTATGCTTTCAAAAGGAGATTTCCTTTTTTTCCTTTTGACATTTATGACCTGTTCTATTTTTCAGTCAATATTTGAACTATCTATGGGGTGTTTCTTTGCTAATTACTAAGTAAGTATTGCTATAAAGATGACATTCTTTCCTAGGCAAGGTATTGTTGCCCAGAGGACATAGTGTACAGCTATTACACACATTATTATTTGCTGTCTAGTATCCAAAATGAAGAAACAATACTGTAGAACAAAGCAAATGGGAGTGATATATTATAGGTGAGAAACATGGATTGTAAACAGCTCTAAAGCACCTTTTCTTGCCTTGATGAGGCTGTATTTTTGCAATGTATGTGGTTTATGTACTATCAAAACTGTAGCATTTGATGCAACTCTGGCAAATCTATTGGTATCCATTCTCTTACATTAAAATGCACATAAAACCTGTAGTGGATAAAATCAATACTATGGCAATCTTGTCCCAGTCCCTCCCGTTGCTGTTTTTAAACAAAGAAACGTAAAACTGAGAGCAAATACTTAAATAGTAAAAAGGTGTAAAAATAAGCACAGAAGGAAGGAATCAGGTGTATTTGCTTATTTCCAAAGTCCTTCCTCTTTAGTCAGGGAAACACGAACACAAATATTTGTTAATCCCAGGGTAAAATTTAGCTTTTTAAAAATACCTTAGGTGCATTGGGGGGAAATACACTTAAGGCTGGTATGCAAAGGAAAGTAGTGTAAAGCACTCTCCTGGACAAAGCAGGTGGCACAGCATTTTACTCATGTTTTAAAGATTGTATCTGTTGCAACAGGCAAGTTGGCTTTGA
This sequence comes from Aleadryas rufinucha, assembly GCA_013397815.1. Taxonomy (NCBI): domain Eukaryota; kingdom Metazoa; phylum Chordata; class Aves; order Passeriformes; genus Aleadryas; species Aleadryas rufinucha. Next base: position 104,626 of record VZTH01013867.1, read on the forward strand.
GTTATTTACAGAAACTTCTTCCGATGTAGAACTGGAAAATGTAGATTTTGTGTTCACTCCAGCTGAAGTTACAGTTCCTGCCGCTTTATCTACGGCGTGAGTGCTGACGGTACAGGTTTGTACACCTCAAAGGCACACTTGCTCAGAACTGTGCAGGGCACTTTGCTTGGTCCCTTTCTTTAATTTCTTTACTTTGCGTTGTTGGGAGGGTTAGAGCAGATTTTTGGTTCACATAAAAGTGTACAGTGTTAACTAGGTGACATATGGGTGGATGAAACATTACTGATTGTCCACTGCAGCCAGGGAGGCCGAGTTTCCATAGAGATAAGAAGGAAAAGTGCTCCATGCAACCTAATTGGTATGCATCTCCAGATCAGGTTCATTGTGCTTTTGCTAATGACAGGGTTGTCTCAGTAATAAGGATGGTGCACTGGAGAAATTTGCTGCCTTGGTATATTTTTCCCTGGCAGAAAACTACTTAGAGACTGTAGTCAGTAAGAAGAGTGACTGGCAGGCTGAAGGGGCTGCTTAGCAGCATATGGGGGAAGGCTGGCGCTCTGTGCCACATGCATATGGCTGCCATTAAACTCCAGCTTTGCGCTTTGTGTATTTCTGGTCCCATGCCAGTAAGCCCACCTGCTGCAAGAATACTTGTAAAGCACAACTCAAAAGTGATTGAAAAGCTACTAGAATAAACTGTAATAACACAGTGCTTCACAGATGGGACATAATTGCAAGCTAAAGTGTACAGCCTCTGCAGTAATGAAAACATGAGCCATTAAATTAAAATCATAAGGGAAAAAACTATAAAAGTCTGTTGATTTTTTTTTTTTTTAGTTTTATTGCAAAACTTCAATTTTCTTGCCCTCATTAATCAAATACCATAAAACTACAGTGCTGCTTTGTCTGAGCGAAGATTCAGGCAATTAAAATGATGAATGTAGATTAAAATGATGTAACTTTTGTAATTTACTTACTTGGATAACTTAAGCTTTGGTCAGTGTTAGGAATGGAAAGCTGACATGAATCTGTCAATTTGCAGATTAAGGTATGGTTGGGACTTTACACTTAGAATTCACTAGTAAAAAGTTGGTTTGCAGGAGAAAAGTGACAGTATAGATTTTGCTTCCTTAATGTGTTATTTTCAGCCATTCAGTAATACCAATTTGATTTTTCAAAAAAAAAAAAAAAAAAAAAAAAAAAAAAAAAAAAAAAAAAAAAAAACCAGAATATAAAAC
>VZTH01013867.1:113020-257432 GCA_013397815.1 Aleadryas rufinucha
AATCTTTTTGCATTGCTTTTTAGATTTCCCCGGCCCCTCCCCGCCCCCCCCCCCAAAAAAAAAATAGTAAGACATCTGAGGTACTGCACTGCTCCCTAATTACAAGAAAAGACACCTGTCCATGGACTTCTTTTGCTGCTGCTCTGGGATTACCTGTGAGAGTGAGTCAGGACAAAAATGCTTAGAGAATGAAAAGCAGATGTCAGAGAAAAAATGGTAAGATGCTTTTTTTTCAGACTAGTATTAAATGTCATGCAAGAAAGTATCATGTGCCTCATTGTGCAGAATGTTTGTTTAACTCGGAATTCAAGGCTTTAGCCTTGAAACTTAATTTCTTGTGTTTTGAGGACTGTTAATTCTCAATGTTGTTGTGTTCAAGATGGACTCCTGGATCATAAGGTAGAATGGTCTGATTTCAGTATCAGATGATGTCAAAAAGCTGAGTGTACTGCTCCCCTTCACCCCCCAGAATGATGCCATGAAATAAATTGCTAGCTGTCTCTACACGCATAAGTAAAAACAGAGAGACCTAGAGCAGGCGATATAACAACCATATTTCTCAAAAGACATTATGGTAACTCAAGCTATTGAACTTTTAGGCTACCACTTAGTCTAAAGTCACTGTTCTCAGTAACGTGGTTGAGGACCAGCAAAAGCATAATTTATTGTCATTCACAAGTTGACAGTAGCACCAATCAAACTTGAATCCAAGACATGGTACAGAAACATCACATCCATTCTTATTCCGTAGAGATAAGCTGTACCATAACCTTTCTCTTTCTTTGGCAACTGAATAAAAGCATCCCAGTCCACAAGTGGCAGAAGAGGTTCAATTGAAGTATCTTTTCTTCCTTGTTTTCATAAACGTGCAATGGGTTGCTTTGCTGTCATATTCATTAATACCAACAGAAAACCTCTAATTCTCTCAGAGTGTTCAAAATCTAGATAGAGATGACAGATATTGGAAAAACACAGATGAAGACAAAAGCAGTGGGCATCTACCTCTTTATGACCCCCTCGTGAACTTTATTTTGTACCTTGCTTAACACAGACATCTTGCACTTTTTCATTGCCTGGACAAAACTAGCAAGTTACAGATGAATTCAGGGATCACAGTTCTCACAATAACTTGCTTACTTTAGTATCTCCCCCACTGTTCAGGGTATTCTCCTTGAGTCTCCTAAATTGCTTTCTCATTTAGTAGGAGCCTTTGGACTTTTAGAGGCTGCCAATATCCTAACAGTTCGTCCACCAAAACATTTCTGACCTTTCATCTGCAGTTTTGCTGCCTGTGTCTGAACTGACGTTTAGCCCTACTGTCTTACATAACTGACTTCAGGGCTTTAGTATTTCATTTCAGTATATTTGGAATGAAACAAAACCCCTTGGAAAGAACTTCAGCTAATTGAGGAAGCAGTGGACTGCTTGCTTGACAACATAGCTCGATTGTGAACACATCTTAGAACCCTAAGATGTGTGTTCACTTTTCACCCAGCTGAATTCTGATCCATGGTTTAAAGTCCCTTTCTGATTTTTACAGTTCTCCATGAGATTGATCCTGCCTCTTCCAGCATTTATGTTTTCCTCTCTGTCTCATGAAGAGACAGCCTTCATGATAGATCTGATCCATTAGAATCAAAAGAACTGGAAGGGAAAGTAGCAAAAATGAGAGCTTGAATCATAAAAAAATCATAGGCTTGAACATCTTGAGAATAAAATACAAACCTCTAAATTTTCTGGTTGGCTTTCATTTACTTTCCCATCAATACATATAGTCAATGTCTTTTGGTTTTTTCCTTTTTTTTTCCTTTTTCTTCTTTATATACTTTATCTTTTGTGTGTGAGTTCATCATATCCCAGGATGTGACTGAAGGAGCTTCAAACAGAAAACTGAGGACTAGTAAATGTTCTAGCTTTATAAGACGTTTAGGTTAGATGTGAGTAAATACTTCAATCTGTGCTCATACACTGTCTCTCTATACTTCATAATTACCTAGACAGTCCATCACTTATCTGCAGATCTCACACAGGTGAGGCAGCCTTGAAGAAAAGTGTCTTTGCTTGATTTGATTATGAAGCCAAACACTCAACCGGGCAAAGGAACAGGTCTTAGAGTATAGCCATCTAAATGTTTGGGCTAAATAAGATGGGATTTAAAGCCCCAGGTGCCTCAAAAATTCAAATATTAAAGTCAAGTTGTCACATCTTGCAGAGTCCCTGGTTCCCTAAAGCCCTAACCACTTATAAATGTGTAATCCTTCCCGGTTAACATGACATTTGCCACCCAAAATCCCTCCAGCAATGGTGTGTAGTGATTCTGCCACTTCATTTCAGATCTATTTTTCATTGTAAAGAGCACAGCATTTTTTATTAGGATGCAATCTTACATCTAAAGAGACAATCATAAGTTAAAACAAGCAAAACACACATATGGACTAACCATATGGATGACAATACCAATTAGTAGAGATTTTGTGGGGTTTTTTTTATATTTTGAGCACAGGGTGAGACCTGCCTTTTTCCAGCAAGTGGCAAATTTGAATGTGAAATGTCATTAGTGCTGTTTTTCACTAATACAATTTCTTTTCTGAATAACAAAAAACACATCAGTGTTATTTTTAATAAAAAACCCACCCTTTAATTTACATACATTTAGGGTGAAGTAAATGAAAATGCATTATGTTACCACTGTGCTATTGAATAATGAGCCTATAGGGTTCTAAATGGGAAGGAAAGTTGTTTTTCAAGCCCTGTACCCACTGTTCCCTTTACAAAGGCGCCATTGTGACCAGGATACATGAACTGGGTTTCTAACAGTAAAGATCCACCTTCTGGCAGAGAGACTGGGAAATAAAGCACCCCAGTAAGCCACCACTTCAGCACAGGAAGCTGAACTAACGAAGGAAGGACAGGTGGAACTGGTCCCTTGGCCTTTCAGTGACATTTACAGCCTCTCTGCAAGGACATGCTCTTTTCTTTCTGTTTCTATTTTCTCCAGTTAATCAGGTGACTTGAAAAGAAGCTAGATAAGGGTATTGTTTGCACTGACAACATCCTGATGATACTGTCAGAGGAGATCACAGGAAAATGTTCCCTTTTTGAACCAATAGAGTCATTAGGGAGAGTACTCATCACTTGAGTGCATCTAGGTTAATTACCACGGAAAATCTGGAACTGGCAGCTATAATTTTTCTGAAGAAAGTACTGCTATTTTTACTCCTGATGCTACAGAATGTCTCTTAAAGTACCTCGTAGGGCCCCATTTTACAGTTCAATAGTAAAATAATTTTAGAAATGTAGCTTTCTGGCTGAAATTAGTGGGACACTATCCATGGAAATTTAAGGAAAGTACAAACTGCGAGTTATGTACTATATGAATGAAATTCAACTCCGTTTGCCAGGACTGATTACTCTCCTTCCCATAAATGAGCAAGCATATTTCTCTATTGCAGTGTCACTTTGGAAAAGAGAAAAGTGTCAGGTTGAGATGAATGACTTATCGCTGCACAGATGTAGCATACTGCCACATGCTTGATTCTGTTTGCTATGGTACATTATGGCACAGATTAGCCAAAAACCCTGCAGCATGAGACAAACACAGAATGCTGGTTTTGGATCAGCATCAAAGCACATGCAGTGGATGCCTTTTTAGGAGAACAGACATGGTGTAGTTTTAACCCACCCAGTATTCAATGCATGCTTACAAACGCTAGCAGTGTTCACGGTTTTTAAAAAGCCTCAAACAATAAAAGGAAGTCGTTTGAGTGTGCTGAATACACATTGTGTACTTATTCAACTAATAATTCTTAGAGTATTTATACTGTGCTGCCTGTTCTCTGAGGATCAGAATACTGAGTGCTTTTTTCAGGCTAATTTTTGGTTTTTGAAAATTATTTGTGGCCAGGAATGCTTTGTGGTGTTTGGCTATCTCTGATGCAAAAGGTGTGTAACTTGTCTATCATGTCTAACAGGTTATCAAGCCAGAGCAGACAGAGGAACTTGGAAAGCTGCTTACATCCAGTAGCAAAAACAGGACCCAAATGGAAACTTGTTATCATGGGTTCAATCTGTGGACAGTTAAATGGTTCATGCAATGAATCTCGTGTACTGTTCTGCCCTTCCAGTTCACCTTTTTGCCTTGATAAAATTCTGAGAATATCCACTATAAGATATTCTTGAGAACTGTTTTGATTCTGTGATAGTTATTTGGGAATTGGGTAACAGATTTCCTGGCTGATATTAGCCATTTTCTATAGAAGGTGACTTATTTGGATGCACTGTCTTCTGTAAGCAACTATGACATATAAATTACGAATGCTTTGACCCCTTCCACTTAAGTCTGAGTGAAGAAGTGAAGTTTTCAACAGATGAAATTCTGTCAAGTTTCTTGAAAATGATAGTCATGGTAAGGAGACATATTCCAGCTAAAACGTATTATTAGACTTCATAGAGTCTCCATTGGACAGAAGAAATTGAGCCTAGGTTATGCAAACACTCCCTTGTCACAAAACAACTTTTTTTTTCCCAGAAAATTTTGGTTTAGACCCATTTCTAAATCCATGGGAGAATGAGGTGACAATAACTGTTTCAGTGGGGAAAAAATATTTCTGGTTTCCAGAGCAAACATTTTAGTAATTGCCCCTCATTTATTTGTATTTTCTAATTTGCTTTACATACTACAGGGAATCCTGCAATTACCCATAGAATGTACTGTCTGTACCTTCCTGATTGAACTGCCACCTCCCCTACACTTTGTTAGAGCTGCCATTCACTGCAGCTCTGATTCAGACTCGAGGGAATAGCCTTGACACAATGCACTGAAGGCAATATTTGCAGAGAAAAGGGATAATCGCTGAACAGCAGCCTATCTCCACATTTCCATGTCCCATGACCTCTTTTCTCTCTAGCCTTGGCATAAGAACTTAGTATAACTCCCTAGGACCCTGCTGTCCCCTTTGATGATCTCTTACCCTCAGGCACAGTTTGGAAGTACTTCTGACAGGTTAATATGTTTCACGTGAGGAGAGCAGTGAAATATCGCAGTCCGTTTCTCCTAAGGTTTCAGAGAAAGCTAGAGTGAAGTCTTTATCTGCTAATATTTGCATCATCACCTTGAACTGCACACATGTCCAGTAAGACAAACTTAAAAATGAAACTCAATACATCTTTTTTTTTCTTTTTCTCTGCATTCAGGATTATTATTCATTCTTAATGGTATTACTTTTCCTTCAGGCTCTGTTCAGTTTTCCAAAATCTCATTTTCACATCATTTTAGGAAAAATATTAAATACAAGCCTACTCTTAGATTCTACTGCCCTTAAAAAAAATCAGTTTCCTTTGTGGTGTCCAGCTGCAGGATCTTTCTTCGATTAGATGCCAGTATGTAAGAAAGAAAAGTTGTCAAAGCACTGATGAAAACATAAATTACGTAAGATACTGCTGACAGTATACCAAAGCCACAACTCGACATTTACAATCCGGGCTTTTTAGCATTATGCTAATAGGACTGTGTTTTATTTATGCAGTTCTATAGATTTCCATGATGCTTTGTAAAGCAAATATCTAAGAAGTTGCTGTTTGTTAGTGCATTTTTCTGCATCAGGCACAATACAGCACTGCACAAAGGGATTGTGTATGAGAAGGGAAGCACTTTAACAGGGGAAAATAATCTAAACCCTCAAGTTCTTACCTAAAACTTGCTATTTTCATTTAACAAGTTGAAAATGTCTGCAATGCAGCTCAGTTATCTCTACCTAACAAATTTGCTTTGTGTTGTCCTGATTTTCAGGAGGATGACATTTCATGTTTCAGCCTCCACACTACCTATACTCTTAATGTGAGTAGTGAATTACCAGAAGAGTGTGTGTACTTTTGTACAGTCCTCACTACAGAGTTCCCAACCTTGAGGAGGGAAATTGTACATCTGCCTTCATCTGGTTACCAAAGATTATTTGCAAGTGATCACTACAGCCACTTTTGCTTGACATGTGGCTTTCAGAAAATGTCAGGTGGTGGTATTGACTACAGCTATGGCATGGCAAGGATGCAGTAAAATTGAAGGTTCATGAAGTTGTTACGTTTATATCATAATTACTTACGTCAGCTGAGCGTCTTGTGTGTCAGCTCTTTGCTGGAGCTCTACTTCTGGCACTATAAATGTACACTAGGGATGTGTTCCTTTCCTTAGGTCAAGACTGTATGTTAGCTAAAGAACTACATTAATGTAAACTTTGCAGGCTGCTGCTTACTGTGCACTGTTCATGCTGTGCAGCTACCTATTCAAATCTTACCTACTCTGGCTTTCTACACTTTGTCAAAAGACAAAAAAGGCAAGTCTAAGTAAATAGGATTTGCCGGGACATCAGTCAGTGCATGAGCCAAGCTTAGGGGAGAGGGAGAAGGGAAATGTTATTCTTGTCTTGCTTTTTTTTCCTTAAAAGAAAGAGTTCGAAAGAGGCAGTATAGAAAAAAAGGAACTGAGCTAAAACTGGCCAAAAACAAACCCCATAAATTTTCTGGCTAAACCTCAGAAATCCACAGTAGAAATCCTTCTGAATGCTGCAGCTGGGCTTCTTGGACAGGCAGTGTAACTCCCACGATGCACAGCAGCCTCATCAGTCAGGGACTCGCTGTCGTGCACTACAGGAAGCCCCTGGCCACAGGGCTTCAAGGACCAGCTACTGGGACCAGTCTACAGGGCAGGTGCACCTTGCATGCCATAACTTCCATAAAGCGTCTCACAGGTGTATTTTAGTGTCAAGTACAGTAAAATTATGTTACATAAATGTAAATAAAAAGGTAAATATCAATATATCATGGGTGTCTTCATGGGGATCTTTAGACAAATTTAGTTCAAGTTAAATGTACGTTTTTATGAAAAATGTACATTGGTGAAAAGCTGGTCACATTTAAAAGGTTGACTGGCCAACACTGCATTTCTTTTACTTCCAATTCACCTCTGCCAAATGCAAGCTTGTTTTGCCAGTGCAATATTTTTTTCTGTGTACTCTCCAGCCTGCCAGAAATTAGCATTGCAAAGGGAAGTGAGACAGGTCAAAAAGCTTATAATATCTAGCACCATAAAGCCTATAGGTAACTTTTTTTAAACTTCTAACAGCTTTCATGTGATTGCTGTACACAATGCAATTTGTTTATTTTACTGACCTTTAGGTATTTCGGTAAAAGTAGCAATTTAATTTCCTTGTCATTCAGCACAGAGCTCTCATTTTCATAATTCTTAGAATAATGGAAGTAATTAAAGCATTTTAATTTTTGAATTACTTCTTATGAACTTCTAGGTCCTTTCTAAGGAAGTGAAAAATGAAACAAATTTGAGGCAATCTATCCCCTATTACACACCCTTCCTGTTATCTTGACATGACAATGGTTAGACAACAACATGATTCTGGACATCATCAAAATCTTCTGAGAATGATAAAATAAATCTCTGATGCAATCTCAACTACTTACTCACTTCAAATTTATTTCTTTATTTCCGGTATTATCAGAATCTAACAAGAAAATCTTGTAATTCTATTGTTACATCTATGTATGCATTTTGATTTAAGATATTCTTATAATGAAGTCTCTTTGTGGGCTTTCTGATTTTTGGCACATGAAAACCAGGCCCTACAATGATCCCTTTAATACTGATTTTCAACTGAAATTACTGGAAGTTTTTGCCACTGAAGCCCAGTCAGAGCCCTTGTAATTGTATAACTGAAAGAGGCATTCGTGTCCTACATACCAGCAGGTTACCTAGGAGAGATGGTAGCAAAACAATAATTATATGTATCGGTTACTGAGTTATGTTATTGAGAATCATTGGTAGAAACAATATGTACAGGATATTCCTAATTATTCCTTCAGTCTGGTAGCACATTTAAAGCACTGGCAGAAATCTGTGTTTCCCTCTCCTTTACCCCCTGTCAGCTTCCACTGACATGTTTTTGATTACTATCACTCTAGTTCAGTCTATTTGGCCAATGGTATTTTTGTGTCTTCCAAGGTGACTATAGATATTTTCACTTAATAGTATATGAGACTGTATTACTTATAAATTTCTTCCAAAATTTTATAGTAGCTTGAATTTTTACATATTTTAAAGTTGATGAGATAATTAACATTTTCATTCTATCCTGAAAGTATGGACACTTCAAAGGAAAGGTAACACTTATTATGCCTGCTTCATTGCTTAATTGTGTTGAAAAGTAGGAACTCACTTTATCAAAGGCTAATTTACTGTAAAGTTCATCTTCGGGGTACTTCAGATAAAACCCTTTCCCTCAATAAGATATGAGAGGACTGTTCTCTTCCTAAAATATTGTCAGAAATACATCTCCACCTCCAGTACTGCTGACTGGAAGCAGTTCCCTTTGACTTCTACTGAGGTTGGCAGTATGTTGTCTCTTATGCTCAAGTTGTCAGCAATTATTGCATAATTTATTTTTGAGTTGCTCCAGAGACCTTGAAATTTCAAAGTTCTCAGAAACAATAAGGTGAACTAGCATAGTAGAGATTATTTTCCTAGAACCTGTTCAACAGGTGGAGCTGTATGCTGCAAAATAGAGTTCAGAAATGAATCCTTATGATGAGACATTTGTTGAATCATTTTCAATGTTATGGAGAATAATATACCTGTATGAAACACATGTTTTTTCAAGTTATAGGAAGAATATTTCTGCATTTCTAGATTGGGTAAAGAAAAAAAAATCTCAGAAATGGTTGTTTTGGTTTTCAATGTGTTTGTTGGTGGGCAGAAGTCCAGTTAGCTTTGATCCACTCTTCCTTAGAAACTTAAGATGTAATAAATGGAGCTGGGAGATCTTGGATGTCACACAGCTGATGCTCAGCATTGTATTACTGGTAAAGCATAAAGCTACATCAAATATTTACTAATCAACACTCCTTATGACGTTTCTTCTTGCTATTAGTGAAAGCAGTTTGGGTGACAGAAAACTCAGGAAAGACAGTCTAATAAAAGTGGAGGAAATGCTACAGAATGTATTAAAAAGCATCCTTCTTTCTCTTTCTCTTTCCTTTATTGCCAGTTCTGACCAGTGCCCCTTTGAATAAGAGCGAGATCTCTGACTGTTCATCTGCAGGTGCCAGCTGTCCTTTTCCCCTCCCCAGAAAAGAGTACTATTTTCCTGAATTTTCTGGTTCTATCAGAACACACTGAAATACAGCTTTGGAAAATAAGTGAGCTGTATTGATATTCCTCATTAATTCATATCTACTGTTACTGGTACATCAGAAGGTATTTGATTTGCTCATGTCAGAGGACAGAGTATGCATGATCTAGTACCATCCTCAGTTTCCACCCCACTTTTACAGAGATAAAGTATTTTTCTTTAGCAGGAAGACCAACTGTAACACATAAACGTATAAAGAAGTGATAAATGTATCTGGGAAGGAAAAGGGAGTAATTGATCACCTGTTCTTTGACATTATACCAGTGTCATACTACATCTGTTTACAAAAATACACATAAACGTTATCAAGCAGTAAAATGGTGGCTACTAGAGGAGTATTTTATTTACAACCAGAATAATTTTTCATTATACATTAGTTGCCGCTGTTCAACCTTTTAGGAATTCTCTCTTCACTTCATTAGTAATTTTTTTCCCTTCATTATTGCAGACTATGCCAGGTTTTCTTGCCTTTCCTCAGGCTAAAGGAACTTGTGCCAGGTTTCTTGGAAATGTATCCTACCCCATACGACAAAGGTTCAGAACCATGTCTTATCATTTAATACTCTTAATTAGCTACCTTTATTAGGTTAAGTACTTCAATCTTTGGAATTTTATTAGTTGATGCCACAGCTTCAAGGCTTTACTCATGCTGTGCAAGGTGTTTCAGTTGCATTAACAGGGCCAGTGCTTCTCTTTTCCCTATAACTTTGGATTTCTAGACTTGCAGTTTCGGATTTCCTTTACTTCTGGTTTTTGTCCTATAATGCCAAGCTGTATTACCTGTAAAGGCCCTGTGTAAGATCTGTGCAAGCACACAGAAACCAAAAATCCAGCTGTAAATTGCCTAAGGCTCAGGCAGTGATAATGACCAGAGAGCTGGATGGAGTGCTGCAGCTGAGTAACAAGAGTTCTTGCATGCATGAAGGTGGTTTCTTGTGCACTAGAGAGGAACAGTTTCCAGATGCTTCCTCTGAGCTTGCTAGGAAGAGGATTGCTGCGGGCTGCATTAACCTATGCAAAGCTGACCATCAAGTAGGACCAAAACACCCATCCCTGTCCAACAGACCATTTGAATGCTTTAATATAGGGCTTCATGAAATATTATATGAGTAGATCTGAAGAGGAGGAGGAGAGAGAAGTAGAAAATATGGCATAAATCAGGAAGGAAAATCCAAGGCATTGGCCAGATGGACCAAGTAAAACATTGAGAGAAATCTGTTTTGGTCTGGGAAGTCATCAACATGGCACTGAGTCTGGGACAGAGAGAGCCATCTGTCTTCAACAACTCCACCTCTCTTGACTTGGGGAGAGTAGATTTAGATCAGTCTGTGTGACAGGTAAAAGACTGCATCCAAGAAGTGTTTGACTCAGTCTCACACAATTTCTGAACCTGTTAAAATAAGTAGTTGCACACATCTGCCCTCATCTCCCATGTAATGACAGTTCATGGTGGGTTTGCCCAACATCAGCCAGGGTAACTGTCTTGTTCAGGAGTGAAATGAGCCACTCCTCTGGTTCCCAGATATCTTCCTATTCTGTTGTGACATCTACTAATGTGATTTCTTTTAATGAATAAGTGTTTAAACTGGTTAACATAGACTAAACCAGCTGTATGACTAGCAAGTCTCTACTGAAGATGGGTTCACTTTTTGGCTTTAATTAAAATAATAAGCTTCCAGGATATTATTTTAAGTTGATGAAAATTACTAAGGATGCTTAGTTAAAAGAAGATTTATCTCAACAGCAGAGAAACAGTAATATTTCTTTTGTCTCTTTTCCTTTGCCAGGCTTTTGCCCGATTTTTCCTTCAAAACAAAAGTACCTAGAGGCTTTACTTCTCTTTTGACTAGCAATTTCATGTGGTTCCCTGGAACAAAACTGTAGAATTTATTCAGCTGATTTTTTTTTCTCATTTTTTCTGGGTAATTTATTAGTAAATTGTATTTGCTGTTATAATGTCTGATCTTTGCATTCTATGATCCCAAGTTCTTTGAAATGAAATGATTACCCAAAAGAAGTTTAAAAAATCATGATGAAATTATAGGCTAGTTCACAGAAACTGAGAGTATGGGTTAGTCTTAAAGAGATAATTTTTAGTAAGCTTCTCTTGGCATCTCTCAGTATAATTAGAAAATATCCACTGAATTGTGCAACTTGAGATTCCAAATCAAAATTATACTGACACAAAAATGAACTTATACCAACTTTTACAGGACTGGCAGTAATATGAAGGCAACTATAAAAATAACTTGAGAATCTGAACTGAAAAAATTAAATGTTTCAGACATGCTATAGCAAATAATTTTGACTTTTCAGGGTTTGTCCTTTTTTTTTCAGTGGCTGAAACTGTTAATTGGATGCAAGTTGCAGGTACACTTGACTTGTCAGAAACTCTTTTTCATTGTTATCTTTTTTGTCATGGAAGTGATATATTGCTTCAAAAATTGCTAGACTAACCTCATTCATTTATCTTTTTAAGAATGCCATAAGTATTTATTTGAAATTAGTTAAATTCTGTACAGGATCTTCAATTTCCATGTAGAGGGTTGGACTGGGAATGAAATAAAATCTAAATGAAAGATGATGTCTCTTTTATTTTTTTATTGGATTATCAGTCTATTTTTCTAGAATTAAGAACTTTGCTTATTACTAGATTCTACTGTGGATAGTCATCACCTACACTGATAGGGTTTTTTAATTATCATTTCAGAGTGAAATGAGCATTCATTATAGTACAAAATAGGAGAAAAAAATCACTAAGCAACATCATCATCTTTTTTTTAACTGATTAGCTTAAAAGGTACACCCATCACAATAACAAAAAGTAGCGTGGAGAACACAGTTGAGTTGAAACACATATGGTATTAATCTCATGTAATGAGCTTTGCTTCGGCTGGCAGGAGAAACTACACTAAATAGATGCTAAGCTACAATGGGCTTCCTGAAAAATCATGGCACTTGACTTTAATTTGTCCTCTGCATCAGTTTCTTATATTTAAGAATGCTTGTTATTAGGTCTTCTTGCTGTGCTCTCCTCAGTTCCATGCTACTAATTGGTTGTGAGTGAGTCTGGTGTTCTCTAATACATCTTCCTCTGCTGCCACTAAGTCTGCTGGAATTGCCACCACCCACTGTCCTCCCAGTGCTGTAACAACTGCACTTATTACACCATATAATAACTCTTTTGTAGTATTTTCCAGTAATCTCTCCTGAACCAAAAGGTATTCATGATAAGATTTTGGCATTAGTATTCGTATTATATTCCTGATATTTCATATGTTAAAATTAAAATTAGCTAAGTAATCTTTCTACCTCTGTGTTTATCAGGTTTGAATTTCATTAATGCTAGAATATATGGCTTTTGCTGTATTCACTGATGTTCATATATGTGGACATGAGTATTCTCTATTCATTTAGGGACATCTGTGTACATGTGTATTGACTAGAATCTTCTTGTAGACAATTGAATAGAATTTTCTTGGGGGGGAAAAAGATAAATTTTAGGTCTGAAGGTAAGATAAATTTCTTTCTACATCTTTAACTCAAGCCTGTTTTCCTTGCTGACAAATATTGGGGAGAATCAGTGTTGTCTGCTCTGAGCTATTGTGTCTTCTTGCCACTTTCCCCTTCAGCTATTGCCTGTAGGAACCATTCTCTCAGATAATGCAAAAGATTAAATTAATGCACTGGGGAGCTGAGGCTTCCAGCTAACCCTGAATTTGTTTCAGCCATTTTGGGGAGCAGCTGTGATCAAAGGTAGTAGCCTTGTAAGACAGTGTCCATTGCCATCACCATGAAAATGAGGAAGGGGTGCCCTGTGCAGTCCAGTATGTGCCAGGGAACATTAGAATCCATTAGAATCACAGAATACTCTGAGTTGGAAGGGTCCCAAAAGGATCATCAAGCCCAACTCTTAAGTGAATGGCTCCTCCAGGGGTTGAACCAGCAACCTAGGCTTTATCAATTCTTCTCCATCATCAATGAAGTTGGGAGATTGAGCTTTTATTAAGAATTGGAAAAGTGCCATTCTAAAATTGCTTGTTTTGTAAGAAGATGAGGAAGAAAGTGATCAGTTTGGGCAGTTTGTAACAATTTTGATTTAACATCTGAGAAGGAGATGCTTAGAACTAATATTGCAGTATTGATTTGCATGCGGTGTTGTTCTGTGTCACTTCCAAACCATTTTTAGAACTGGCCAGAATTTCTCATTTGGTTTTCATGGGGAATGTTTACTCTTACTAAGATTTCCTGTTTAGCATGGATTAGAAAAATGCCAAAACTTCCTTCTGCAAATGTTTCTGAGATATTTAAAGCATTTATTGAAATATTTTCCTGGATAAAAATGAAACATTGAATCATTAATAAAATGAAACATTTTGAAGAATTTCTGTTAAGGGATATGATTAAAGAATATGTTCCCATGAAACAGTTCTGTGCTTTCTGATATATTTCTAGCAATTTTGACCAGTTATAGTCATTGATGAAAAGATAACTTTACTGTAATCACTTCTGGTTCCTTGGGCTTACACATATCCCCACCACACAGAATTAAATTAGGTACCTCCTGCTGTCTGTTGAAATCTGTTGTTCCACTAGATCTAGTGACCTGAAAAAAATTTTTTATTCTTCTAAGCTGCATCATTGGGTGTTTAAATGATGGGAAGGATATGTTCTACAAATATCCTTGAAACATGCTTCTTTAACAATATGACGTCTTTCTCAGTATACAAGCTTCTTCAGAGCTTTCTAATAGTTTTCTCTATTTTTTTTGCATCAGTTAACACAAATGGTCTGTCATGGCAGAAAACATGCAAAGTATGACTCCAAGAACAGTTAAGGCATTTTTAGTTTCTCCCTGAAGGATAGTTTTTAATGTGATATTTTTGTGTGCTAAGTACTCCATATAGTTAGAGTCTATTGTATTCTTTTAAAATACTTCTTCTTCTTCTTCTTCTTTTATGTTAACATTTTTGCTGTGGAGCACATTCCTGAATATCCCTCATTTAGCTCTCATGGTTACAAGAACCTTTCAGCCACCAACTGGAATCTCTGAAAGAAAAGTTGTTTCAAATTTCAGTTCGTCTTTTCCAACTTGCTGTACGGAAAATTGTAGGAATGACTCTTAGCATCTTGCATCTTACAGGACACTGATACAAACATGCACTTAGCATGGATTATACAAGTAGTGGCCTGAAAGTTGGTAGAGCTATTCACATGCTTAGGTAGGCAAGTGGCAAAGCCCTTCATTGAACCGAGGTTTAGGAAATTGCCATTATACAGTAGAGCAGTGTATAAACCCTTCATTTCCAATGCATCATTTATAAATCCTTGTATACAATCTCTAGATCTTTTACTTCTACAGGTGATGTTTGGTACCCTTGTTCACAATTCAGGAGACAGATTTTTTTCTAATTTACCATCTTAGGAATGAAAAACATGGGAACAAAAGGCCTTTTTTCTGTTCTGAAATCATCTCTGGCACTGTCTTTTGAACTGCTGTGGCATATATATGTGATAAATTGCATAAATTAGCAGTGTGGTCCCTTTTTGGTGGCTACCTCATTTTGTAACTGTCTATGACCAACCTCTGACCAGGGAGTGGATGTTAACAACACAGAGCTCTGAGCGTCTGTGCCAGCCCTGTTCTTTACCTGCACCAGGAACATGTCGCCCTCTGTCTTGGTCCTGCAGCTGACTGCCAAGTGTACTTCCTTCTTTCTAGCCAAGGAAGTGGTAGAGGACTTTTCAGATTCCAACAGAGTCTGAATCACCAGCATTCAAGGTACCAATTCATGTACTGATGAGCTGATTGCCTCCAAAGTTCTTCCACTTGCAGACTTTATGTGTTGTATATGCTGGGAGGTCACTAAAGAGCAGGGACTGACAAAATTGTTCAGGCCACTCATGGTTATGCACTGAATTTAACAGGCCAAGTTAACAGCTTGGTCATCCTGGTGTCATTATGCCACACCTGCAGAAGGACTGAGTCTGGCCCATGTCAGTTTGTCATCATCAGCTATCAGCTCTGCATAGACACGTGAAGGAAACTAGCCAGCTATCTTACCTCTTTAAATCTCTGCAAAGTGCCTAAACCTGGATGCTGCAAACCCTCATTAGTACCAAATTACTCTGTGAATATATCTGGGATGCATCCATCTCCCAGCAGATTCAACTAGTACTGGTTACACACAGGTCATATTTTCTAAATTACTTTGCAAGCAGGATGGCTATACATTTCCTTTTGCTGTGGAAATTTGAATTCAGGGATATTATGAAAATTTAAATTTTCAAGGATGAATTCAACTACCCACCACAGACCTCTAATATTATATACTTCAGGTGCCTGAAATATTGGCCAAGATACTTGCAGTAGGCTGTCAGATGTAACTTGGCTCCTGTAGGTGATCTCTGCCATTTTAGAATGGCATTTGGAGGCTAAGGTGGATCTCAAGGGAGGATCGTGTCTGTCAGTCACATCTTGTCTCCAGTGATTGCAAGAGGAGAGGCTCTGGTTGTAACTCCATGCTGTAATATGCCCATGGCAGTCCAGAAGTGTTCAAGCCTTCATGTTATTTTGCTTTGTGCTCTCCTCCACACCCATTTTAGAGTTAGAAAATGACAAGTTCATCCTGACCCTTCATGATGGTAGAGGGATATCGTGAAGGCTGCTGCATTTGTACCTCAGTATGTGGATGCTATTCAGTGTGAATTGATGTGAATAAACACCACTTAAAAAAAAAAAAATACAACAGCAGTTAAATGAATACCGCTAAAGAATGCTAAAGAAATTGTCCTGGAACAGTCGGCAGCATTTTTGAGGTTTTATTTGCAGTAGGAACCATTTGAAGGGGGCATCACTGCTTTACATGGAATGTGAATAGTCATGGAATGAGATCAGGAGTAAACAACTTCGACCTGATTCACTTGTACACTTATCTGTTAAAATAAAAGTTAGGGCATCAGGTTTTTTTCTGCATCTATTTGGAAATATTCAAAATCTTTCATCTTAGAGGGTTTTGGATTTTGAATAAGTTGAATAAGCATCTTTATACTGCCTCTCCATCATGCTCAAAATTTACCTCTTAAAAGTACAAGGTATCATGAAAAGTAGTCAGACTGGGAGTTTTTTCAGTGAATGGAATAGTCTTTTAAACCTGAATTTTATTTGTGATCTCATGCCTATGAATTAGCATGCAAAGCCACAAAAACCTTGTAGAGGCAGTGGAGGAAGCCAGCATTAGGAAACAGCAGCAGCCAGAGAGGGAGAGGGCTGGCTGCAGGAGGAGGGGTACACAAAAAAAGAATGGAAAACAGCTTCCAAAAGGGAGGGAAATGGGAAAGAGGAGGGCAGCAGCAACAGTGTAGAAGGGTAAAAGTGAAGAGGGAAGAACAGCTGCTTTTCCTTCTCACATCCTGACCGAGTTTTTCTCTGGAATACCCATTTTTTGAGCATATTGATTCTGTGACCCTCTTTAGCTGTTTGAACTCTCTATTGGAAGGAATCAAATTCAATCCAAGTCTGTTTCTGGGATCTGTATTAATTTGCATTCCCTTGAGGCCTGAAGGAAATGGTAAAGACAAATGGTGTGATAATCACAGACCACACAAGAAATAAAACCAAAGAGGAGTGAAAAAGCCTGAGAGAGGGGTCTGATTTTCAGGGACTGACAATGTGATGGTCATATTTCTTCACATGTAATTTAAGATGTTCTTCTGAGCTCTGCAGTGGTGATGATAAAAAATGCACTTCTTTGGGATATGGAATTGATCGATTTGTTTCAATTATTGTTTTCAGCACACCTTTCCTAACACCAAAAAATGTTTTTCATTCAAAAAAAACCCAAACACAACAATACAAAAAACCAAATTACACAAAAGTAGAATCTAAAACTGAAAAAAAGATGTTTGAAAGACAATGACAGGATCAATAATTTAAAAAAATGTGAAAACATATATAATAACATTAAAAAATCTTAGCTCTATAAATTTTTGCAGGCAAGTTACTTTTCCCATGCATTTTGTTGAAAGTTTGTCTTGGCACCTTTAGGTGACAGCTCCTGAAGATTTGTATAGTTGAAGACTTTTCTCCACCTGAATTCTGAGACCTCAGATCCCACAGCTGTATTCTAGTATCAGTCTGTGCTAAACAACTACTTGGGAATGGCACCTAGGGTTGGGTACCTCAGTACTGCTGTGAATTGTAACAGATCCAGAGAGGAGGAGTGAACTCCTATGGAACTAAAATACATTAGCACGGCAGAACTATTTAAATGTGAGTGCAGTGTAAATAACAAAATGTTTCTTGGAGAGGACACTCAAAAGAAACTAGACTAACTTGGAAAGGGAAATGAATGTTGATTTAATTGGCTATTTAATGATTATCTGTTTTCTTCTTCTTTTTCTTCTTCGCCCTTTTTTTAATCCAAACAGAAAGGTTAATCTAACTATACATTTAAGGCTTTTAAAGGCTCCATTACAAGACTTATTATGCTAAAAGAAACATACCTGGCATGCTGCAGTTTTCTAAATGTATCAGCGATGCATGTAATGATTCACTTAAACCATCATGGTCAGAATTCTTTTACATTATTTCTATGTAAATTGGATGCTTCATGATTACTATAATATGTGTGAAATTCCACTTATTATTTCTTTTAACATGGAAACTTTTATCACTTAACTTCAACTCACTGGACAGAATATTTGAACCATTTGCAGTCATTAGAGCATTTTTGTTTGGTCAAAACCCTTGTGGGATTATACTTTGGAAAAATAGCATGAATTACATTCAATGCAACTGAATGGCAATTTTAAATATATAAGGGGCATCAGGAGTGCTCGTCATTATACTTAGAATTCAACATTATATTTTATCTCTTATAGACTTGTTTTTACATTTTCTTCTTTTATCTTCAAGAGACTTTTTTCAGCTTGTAGCATTAAAAAAAAAAAGCCATAATCCATACAGAAAAGGCAATCTGATGGTGTACACCTACCTTTTAATGCTCTGAATGACCAATTTAAAATACAGGCTTGGGTCAGAAGGTTTTTAGTTTCACCTTACTAGTCAGAAGATATTTTCCCATATCCTAGGAAACACTGGGTGAACTGGTGCAGCAGGAAGTCTCCTCTAGCAGAACTGACAATTATGTTCTTCTCTCCTAGTCTTGAGACTTGACACTGGGTGTCTCGAAACTTTCTGAAATTCCCAGAAGTCCTAATCGACATCAGGATGAAGAAGATGGAAGAGAAAAGAAATATTTCAGAGCAGCCAACAACCTCATAACCCAGGCAATTAGGAATTGTAGGAAACTCTGTTTTGAACATCTGCTTTGCCATTCTCCCAAAGACAATCTGGCCTACTCTGTTGGCTGTTTCCTGTTATGGATGGATCTCTCTGGCAACAGCTCTTCATTGTAATAGGGACGTGAAGTTCAGATGTCTTGAGATTGTTCCAACAGCCTCCCTTGGGCAATATTATTTATTAACTTTAGATGAGCTCTAAGAGTTTTGGCTCTAGAAAGAGGCAGAAATCTAGAATAGCCAAGAGACTTTGAAGGAGGCGGTGCAGGTGCATGTCTTCCATAGTCCAGAGTAATAGGACTTTTGCCTGTTCTAGGGACCTTTCCTTAATGCTCTTTCTTCCACTGTCTTCCAAACCAAGTACATTGACCAGTCATTTTAGAAGAACTAACATCTTCTATCTCTGTCTCTTCTGGCTTTAAGCCTTCCCAATCTGTTTTCTATTTTAACCACACTTGATAACATTTTTCCAGAAAAGAGTTAATTGAAATTAGTAGATTTTAATAAGACAAGGGGTTTTTGGTTTTTTGCTAGTTTATCATATGAAGATGCTGTTTTTGAGACAAACTGATGAAACAGGTTATGATCTCAGTGCTTTAGCTTTTATTTCAGTAAACTCTGCTTCTCATCTCTCAGTGAAGCTCTCTGGTTTTAATTGGAGTGAAAATGCCTCCAGTTAAAAATATCCATCCTGACTTGAAGGATAAGTGCTCCAAGCCTTCCACCACTAATCTTACACCACTCATTTACAGAAATTACACTCCTTGAGCCCACATAGTTCTGTGACTTTAATTTCAGCATCAAAACACAGAAGACACTTTATAAACATTTATTTTACAGGAAAGTTGAAGTATCATATCCTGGGCTGTTGCATGAGGGTGCTGGTGTACTAAATCAGATTTGATGTTTGAACTTCTGTGGCTTTAAGCAAAAATATTTTTGCCTCAGTGTCCTTTAAAGCAAAGATATACAAGGTGATAAAGGCTTTCTTTGCTTTGCTATGACAGGTATCTGGCAATAATTTTCATTCAATTATTTAGCCAATTCTTTCCTTCACAATAACATGGATACAGACAGTGAAAAATAGGTTTAACATAATTAACACAGTTCTTTTTTACTTATTTTAAATAAAAGCATCATTTCTTAATTCGAATTTTTATTTGCAATACAATTTTGGGCAATTTTATTAAGTGGTTTGAAGGACATATATTAAATTTTCTAGGGGAATTTTTGGATATTTTGTATATTTAAATTTAACTTATAAAAATAACTGTAATATGTAAACAAATATCTATAGCTACATATGTTGTGGAATACTGCAATTTTTAAAATATGTATTTAAACTTTATGTTGCTAGTATAATCCAGGACAGATTAGGTCAAATGATTTTTAAGAATGCTTCCTCCACTCCTACACCTTAGCTGCTCAAAATGTCTATGGCATTATTTTAGATATGTGCACACGGATTTTAAAATTAACTACTCTTCTAAATATTTGCTTCCTCTATTCATTACATTTGTACCTCACTCATTAAAATGCTTACTTTAAATTTTTCTTTTGAAACTAAGTGACCTGGGAAAGACATTGTAATATATCTCTCCCCAATGCAATCATAAGCTATTTAAATAGGTATAGCTAAAAACAGTTAAGACTTAAAGTTTCATCATAAGTCATATTAGAATTAATGACTCTGCTCACAGACATTGGTTTGGAAGACAGAGACTGAACAGTGCCATTAGAGAGAATAAGCCACTGGCAAGTCAGGCAATTCACTGAGGACAGAATGATTAGCCACAAGGAGCACTTAAAATGTGCACTGGTAATTTACGTAATTGTATTGCAGGGTTTGTAGACCCATGAATTACAGAGATCTTTTAAAAAATATATATTGTGCAATTTGAACAGATCCTGAAACAGACACCAAGAAGAATCAGCTATCAAGTCATTCTAATAAGACAAAGCATTGTTGATGTATAGTATTTGGGGAAACATATAGAAGTCAGCATGCAATAAAACAATAGCATATGTATTTATCATAACAACTTCTTCACTAGAATGCTCGGTATTTAAACACCACAAAAAGCACAGATTTCCTGCAGAAAACTAAAAGCAAACAAAAAAGGTTGGGGCGGGGGGGGAAGGAACCTTTAGAAGGAGGTGATTTCATTGGAAATACAATGTTAGATTGATTTCTCTATAGTTTCTAAATGTATGATATAGTCATACCTAATCTAGCTAAAAAATCCTTATATTTACTTCCTTTTTTTTTTGCACTGTATATTTTCAAAGACCTCCTATAGTTAACATTATAATATAGTTAGTTGCTACAAATAATCTGCACTGATTATAGGAAAACTGTCAGTGTCTGTTCAAGGTCTGAAAAGGCTGCAGCAAATAGCTTTTCTCTTTGCCATGGAGACTGGGGTCTGTTTTTACGGTTACTCTGGTAACCAAAGCCTTTCTGGTGCTAGTCCTTTTCAGTTACCTTAGCTATTAAACCCTCTAGTTGAGACAAAAGGAAGGCAGTATGCAGACACTTCCCCATAAAGCAAATCTCAGGATTAAAATTGAGCAAAACTTGTAATAAACGAAATAAAAGCAGCTTCTAATCAGCTGGTTACATAGTAGATGTGAGGTGTTTGTGTGCTTGCCTACATGCGGGAAGCTAAGGCTTGGTATGAATATTAATCTGATTACTAAAGGATGAGAAAATGGATTAGGCACCTTCAGTGCTGTTTCAAGGGATAGTCTCTCAAACCTATGACCTTCACAGTGCAAATGGCATCAGTTTTTCAAAGTTATCATCTGGGGACTGTTTCTTTTCTTTAAGGTGAGGATTTTGACATTGCTTGGAGTGATATATATTAAGGTAATTGTAAGTAGGGATTACAGAATGCTTCCCCCAGGTCATGGGCTTGTTGCGTGTCATTAATGACCCTTCACAGTATATGGAATCCTATAGACAACAAAGCCAAAAAATGGATTCTGACCTGAAAGCTTATTAACATCACAGTAATAAAATACCCAATTCAGTGATCAATGTCATGAAGGTGAGTACAGAAGACTGGCAACAGAAACATCATAAACATAGAAGGCTGAGTAGTAAAATATTTAACAGCTAAAATGGTAGGGTGTCACTTTTGCTTGGAATCAGTAAGTGTAGGCAGACTCCCAAATTATCTTGTTTTTCAAAAGAGTAATGTTTTCACCTTAGGTGAGGGCTTATTATGGCAAGCTTTTACTGTCCCTACACATTTTGGTTTGAGCTTTCTACTCCAAATGAAGAGGATTTTTCTCTGGAAGAAACAGACGACTAGACAACAATTAATATGCTTCACATCTGTACAATCCATTCTTGCTTTAACATGGTCAAACTCAATAACTCTAAACACTGCAATACGCATGGTGATAAACCACTTTTGAGCTGCGAAGTATTCAATTATTTTTCATTTGAACTATTACATGCGTCACACAGAAATTCCCCATTGCTGTTTTCACCCATGTAGATTACCATGTTTAAAATAAAGAATAACTTTGTCCTATCAGAAGACAGATCAAATTAAAACACCATGATATAGCAACTAAATTAAGATTGATTTGTATTTGTTAACACAGAGGAAAACACCTGCAGTATTAAAAAAGCTGAAGTATCTGTTCATCCATAAATTAAGTGCAGCATCAGAATAGTGGACTGATCTCAGTTGAATCAGATTTGTGCATTTCAATAGAGAATGCTCATTTAAATGAGCCACTGTTTGATGTGAGCATCACTACTCAAAAGGGCAAGTACCGATCCCTGATACCAGGTGTGTAACTGATAACCAGGTGTTCCCATGTTAAGAAATAAAATATATTAAATACTCACTTTGTTCCATTTTTTGGAGAAGACGGGTGTTATAAGGAGAAAGGGAGAAACATATGTCTGTGAAATGGCTGGAATCAGAAGGAATTTGACTCTTTCTGGGTTTGCTGTAGTAACTGAACAAGCACATTTGTGCTAAAAATGGCTCCTCCATTTAATCTGGTTTTGCATGATGTTTCCAGAATTAGTGGGTTCAATGAAAATCTGGGCAAAATCTGTCCCCAGCCTTTCCACCACCTTAGATATATTTCTGGTTTTGAAGTGGACATTATTCATGATAAAATATTGATCTTGCATATTCATATGTGTGAAAAAAGGTGGACATATAAATTTGGTAAATGGAAGATGGCAGATATGTGACAGTCATATGCAATCATTAAGCTAAACACAGCAAACTCTTGACACAAGATTTTATCACCATGTTTTTCTCTAGCCTTTTTTACTAAATCCTTATGTTGATATTTTACTTCCCAGGGAATGCTCTAACTGCAAATGGCATCAGGTGGGGTGTATGTGATATAACCCATCATGTATAGAGGAAACCCATCATAGCAGGGGAATGTTCTCACAATCCAGAAAATCAGACTTTTCTTACCTGAGCTAGCAGATAAAATGCAAGTCAAGCTCTGACCTGTTAGCACTGGTTTCCCATTCCTATGCCCAGGAATTATATCCCTGTAACTCCCCTGGTATCCCTACAGCTCCCCTTCAACTCAATTACCCAATACTAATGATGCAGGCAGACACATTTTTTTGTGGGAATCCTGTCTGGCTGAATGGTTGAGGATTTCCTTGCAGAGCACTGCATGAAGTGCATTTGCCAGGTGTCTCATACTCCTACTTTGCAGGGCCAGGCACAGAGACCTGCAACTATTGCTTTTGCCCTTTCTGTAGAAGGGGACAGAGATCCTTATTGCAAACTGCTCAGCCTGGAGAAGAGATGGTTGTCTGGAGACCTCATAGCTGCCCTCCAGTATCTGAAGGGAGCCTACAAGGAAGCCAGAAATGGACTCTTTGTCAGGAACTGCAGTGATAAGTACAGTTCTTGTAGGACAAGAAGTAATGGATGCAAACTGAAAGAGGGCAGGTATTGGGAAGAAATTATTTACTGTGAGGGTGGTGAGACACTGGGACCAGTTGTCCGGAGAAGTTGCAGATGCCCCATCACTGGAAGTGTTCAAGGCCAGGTTGGATGGGGCATTGAGCAACCTGGTCGCGTGAGAGGTGTCCCTGCCCATGACAGGGTGGTTGGAACTAGAGGATCTTTAAGGTGCCTTCCAAACTAAAGCATTCTAAGATTCTGTGTTTCTGTATACAGTGCACATGATGATAAGCAATCTGCAGTCCTTCATGGCATTTTGCCCGCAGGGAAAAAAAAGGTCATTATTCTCATTTGACAGCCGAGGAAGCTGAGATTGAGGCTGAGTGACAGCTACAACTAGAATTTAAACACAAGCTCTGGGATCCTAAATCCAGTGTTGAACTGAAAACTTCATAGCAAACAGCTTAGATAAAACCCTCAGTTATGCTTGAGACACATTCATCTGAGGTAAAAGCATTTCTGAACTGGAGAAAAGCAGTTCAGATTGAACTGAAAGCCCACGTGTCTGTCCTAGTTTGGACATCAAATATTTCAGATGGTATGCTGGAACAGAAAACACAAGATATAATAATCTACCCAAAGGAAAAAGATACACAGGTAAATGAGGAGCATTCATTGATTTTGTACAGATGTACCGACACAGAGAATGTTTGGAGTGGCACGTTCATCTCTAGGGAATGAGCAAAAGCCTCAAAAGCCTGTGTGTCAGTCCATACCTGGAATGCTCATCCCAGGATAAGATGCTTTATCTTACTGATTTTTTATCTTTGAAATTTACTTTTTCAAACAAAAACAGAGGTCTGTGTTTCCCAGACCTTTCACACCGGCTCAGGACTGTGCACAAGTGCCCTCAAGGATGATCTGTGGCAAAGCTTCTAAGAACCTTCTAGCCCTACTACTCTTTTGTAGGATTAAAAGCCAAGGGGCATCAGTACTTGACCTGTGACTTCTGGGAGTGCATGGATTTGTGGGAAGAGATTCAGAGGAAGCTTTAGGCTCTAGGTTTTTAGAGAAGATATCTTCTAAAATGAATGTATGATGTCTGAGAGGGCAGAGATAAAAACAGAAAAAAAGAACACTGTTATTTGTGGAAAAGGATATTAACAATGACTCAGTAGAGTGACAAGCTGCTGTATGTTTTCCATTTCATATGTCTCCCACAACTAAGTAAGTACTCTGTCCTCATACAGTTGCACAGGATGTTTGGGGAAGGCTCACACTTTTCAGGTCATTTCTTGGCTGCAGCAAAGTTCTCTTTTGTTATATACTGATCAACTATGCAAATGCAGTTCCAATTTCAAGGAAGACCTGTTGATGCAAAATAATATTTCATCATGAGCTATGTTTAAGTGCAGACAACTTTTATAAAACATCTTGCAGCAGTCTCAGAAATGAAGCAATATTCTGCAGTACAAATTAACTATTATCAAATCAGAGCCTTGAAGATATTTTCCTGAAAAGTCTTTTACTAGTTTGAAAGTCATGAAGCATAACTCCTGAACCTGGACAAGTCATTTGACTTCTGCAATCTACAGCTACCTCCTCTGTGGGAAAACTATTTAGGCCCTGGTTTTGCCAAATCCACTATGTAGAACAAATCAAATGTGGAACTTTAGCAATTACAGGTTTTTTGTGGTGGGTTTATTCAAGTGAACAGGAACCTTACACATATAGGTGTGCTCAGAGCCATTATTTAAAAGTTAGCAAACGGCACCCAGCAGCAAAGATTTGATTAGAAGACCCATTGCAATGGCTGGCAATCTTGTGACCTTGCTTGGGTTGCTTAAGCCTAGACAGCTACAACCACTGGTGAAAACCCATTTCATCTGACACATACGTCCTTGTGCTGCCAGGTATAACTGCAGGACATATGGAACACCAGCACTGCTCTGGACTGACGACTATTATCAAATAGAGGCAGCCTGCATACCTAGAACTATCTCAAACAGAGTAGTTGCTTGTTTAGGTAAGTAAGGCAACTAAGTTTGCCTGTTTAGGCAATTAAATAACACATGCAAGTGGTCAGCAATAACAATCCCTGTGGCTTTTTGAGAAATATTATCTCATGTAGCACATAGCTCTTTTTTTTCTGCAAGAACTGACCATAATAGAGTCCAGAGAACATCCTTGAAAACACTCTTCCAGAAAAAAAATATTGATGCATTTACTTTTGGAATAAAATGTATAAAGTTCTAGTTCTAAGGAAACTGTACAAATAAGCATCTGACTCACTTTCTCTCTGTCAAAATTAAAATAAATCAAAACAACCTCCAACCAATTTTCTTTTAAACATTTAATGCCACCCTTGTAGCAGATTACATGAAGCCCTATTGAGGAGTTAGACAGTTAATAAATATGTTACTGGTGAGAATCAATACATTAAAATAGTTAAAACAGGTTTCAGTTGAGTGTGGACTAAAGTATCATTTAGATATTTTTTGTTTCAACACTTCCAGGATTTCTTTTTATTTTCACTTGTTAATTTTAAAATATTTTTTTCCATGCCATTAACCATTCAGATAATGACACATTTGCTAAAGTTACTTCTTAAATTGTTCATGTTATCCTGCAAATTTTTAATTCACCACCACCCAGCATCCTGCCCATAGCTCCAGCCTGGCAGGCAGCTTCATCACGAGCATCATAATTGTTTTTTCTTTCTCACAGCCCCCGAGTGATAGAGTTCTGTGACCACATGAGCTTCTCAACTTTCATCAAAACAATAGTTCTTTTGCCTTTTACTTGTGCAGCATATTTCAAAAAATGTGATTTTTTTTTTTAGAAACAACAAACAATACACATGAATTAAACCTGATGGAATGCTTTACTACCTTTACAATGCCTTCTCAAGGTTCTATGGGTGGTCATGTTTGTTATCAGCCTTGTGTTGACCTTGCCTGCTGCTGAGAGTGGGTTTCCTGCTGTACATACTCTACCCAAGCTTGCTTTAAGCAGCTGAGTTGAGAAACTTTCTGCAAACTCTAAATTTTCATTGTGAAATAGAAGACCATGGCCACTCGTGGGGTTTTACTTAGATGAAGATAGAGAGGTCTGTTTTCAGTTTGCCAGTGCAGGGGCAGAAGTGGCTCCCCGCGGAGGAATGTGGGGAATAACACATCTCAGCCAGAAAGCCAGCACACATAGGGCAGTGCACCCCTCACACCACACTCAACACCTCTCTCCCCAAAACTATCATCTTGCCAGCTAGCATAACATGTCTGAGAAACTGATGCCACAGAGAAAACTGCTCTTCCGATGTGCAAAAGAGCATGACCTGTGAACACGTGCATCAGGGCAAAGGAGTCTGAGTCATAAAATACATTTCAATGGTATTATACACCCGTTTAAGATTCTTCTTCTCCTACCATTGACATTTTCTTCACCCCTTTGTGCTGAAAGCACTACTATACTACTACTATACTAGTACTTCATATACCTGCTTTGAGAGCTGTGAACACAGGTAGATAAATTTGTGGTAGGGGACAATACTAATTTTCTCATAAATTTCAGTTTACTCTGTGCTTTTCTCAAAGGAATAGCTATTTAGTAGTGAAGTATATTGGAAATTTTTTACCAATATACAGTAGCACTGTCTTCAAGATTATTGTTTTCCATTTGTAAATCAGGACATTTTGTCAACATGTACTCTTTGGCCAAGACAATGTGGTGTCTTTGTTGGAGCCACACATAAATTATTACTTTGGCTATTGTAAATTTTTATTTAACCACTTATTCAAATGCAGCATGTGTTCTCACGCTTCATACATGTTCCAAATGTTGTAGAGCCAAAATCCATGTAAAGGATTGATAAAGCTTTGATTTATTTAGCTACCTACACTTGTGCCTAATTTTGCCACAGGAATAATTACATGTGACCTTACAGAACTCAAATTTAAGCTCTGTAGGCCTCAGAACAAAGTTATTTTACTATAACATTTTGAAGCACAATTAACTAATTTTGTGCAAGTCTGTAGTCAATACTGCTAACATTATTCCTGCCAAGCACCAGCTCATCCCACAAGATGATATATTGGCAAAACTGCCCTTGATCTACAGATACAGTGCAGTACAAGTAAGTGTAGCAGTTTGCATGTGGATAAATGGCTTCTCAGTTTAATTGTTATTTTGAGCTTTGAATTTTGGTTGATTGCTCCTTCCATGTGCAACCAGCTCGGCCTTTCGAAAGATGAGTGGATATCAAGTTTTTGACTCATGTTTACATTCTTTATATTTCCAGTGACTGAATATTTTGAGAGAGTTTTTTTTATTAGCATTTTTTTCCCAGTTAATAGTTAATTCAAGCATAAATATAATTTATAACTTGTGGGCTTGTTTTGTATTAATAAAAATATTAGCAGTCCTCTGAAAGCTGTTGTGCTAGGTCTCTAAAAACAGATGACTTCAGAGATCTCTTACTTCAGTATCATATACTAAACTCTGTTCCTGTAGTCATATGACTGTTCAAAAATACAGACACAGTTTATACAGATTTTACTTGTTGGCTTTTAAGCATCATTCTGTATTTTTTCTGTTTATTTTTTTTAAAATATTGAAACTCTATCAGGAAATATATTGCAGTGAAGGAAAAAGAAAGAGTTATAAATCTGAGAAAGTTAATCTGTACACTTTAATGGAAGAAACAATAAAAAGACATAAGACATTTTATTCCAGGAATGATAATAAATGTATTTTTCCATATCCTATAATCTGTTACCTCCATGTAATGACTTTAGCACTCAAAAGTGTCTGAGTTAATTTTTCTGTAAAACCATTTTTTTATCAATTTAATTCTTTGAATCTGAATCAATTAGATATTAGTTGGGAAGGGTGTTAAATTTTAATTGTTTGCTCTTTATAGACTATTCCTAAAAGCTGCTTATTCCTTTAAGAAAAAATATATGGCCCCTTTTAGGTCAAGGTTAATAGAAAATACTGTTAGCTTTTTATTCCAGAATTATCAGAACAGATACATACATATCTCAACACAGAATAAAATTATTATATTAACATAACAGTGGAAACAAATATCTCCACTTACATTGGTTAGAAGGCTTGCACATCATGGCCCTGTCTTCTAATACAGAATTTCAACAGGTAAATAAAGGCCTGACTATCTCATCATGTTCTGTCTTACCACTCTTCCTTTTGCCAAACATGATTTATCACTGGCCATTTCTAAGAGCTCTCTCTTTTTTTCAGTAACTTTTGTCACTTCTGAGTGACACATCTCTGGAAACAGGAAACTTGATATTTTCTTAAAATATCTTGACTTTTCTTGACTTTGCAAAATGCCTAGTATCTCCTCTTCGGTATCAACCTCTGTCAGTCCCCATCGGTACTGTAAAATTAATCCAAGTAGTCTTATGGGGTGGGTGTCCTGAATATTCTCCATGTCTTTGACTTGAGCATCTTTCTGCAGGATGGACCTTCTGCACCAGGCTTCCAGACAGAAGCCTGAAATACCAGGGGCAGTTTCTTTGGGATGTTTATCCAGTGATACATCACCTATTTCCCAAGTTATTTTGTTTCTTTGTTGATTTTCCAGACATGTAAAGTACTCTGCATCCTCTGCACAGTTGCACCTCAGCACATCTGCTGTTTTGTGCAAAAGAAGAAAAAACGTGTTAAGAAAACCCTAGCCACTGGAGAAATTATTTGAGTGTACCTATTTGCTTTTATTTAGGTGACCTATATGATGTTGCATGTTGTCCTTTCTAAGTGGACAAAAAGCTTTGGAAATGTCAGTGCCTTTTATAGCTCTGTAGGGTTATGTCTGTTGTGTGTATACACGCACACACACTCTCACATACATAGAAGAGAGGAAGTCATTTTATTTTACCCAAATCAGCTACTTAAGTAAATTGAGATATATAGAATTTACCAATGAAATGAGTGATTTGATGTGAATAAAAGAGGTGGTGTGTTGTAAATCAGTACTGACAGCCAAATGGGAAAAATTGACAGAGAACTGTAATCACTCCCAACATCCACTGAAGTTATTGATCCAAAACCTCTATAATCCCCTTCACATAACACAAGCAATTTCATATAATACCTGTAATAACAGTGCATTCAAACTCAAGTAGCCATCAGAAGCTTTGTATCTAATGGCAAAGCAGGCCTCTGCTGAGTAAGTGTAACAACTAGAGCACAAAAACGCCGATGACTCTTGCCTTTCATAGGTAGTGGCCTGCGATAAGAGCTAGTTCAGAAGATAAACAGTTCCCAACGCCAAGGAAAATGAGCTATTAATTGCCCTCTTGCTAAAGACATC
Source organism: Aleadryas rufinucha (assembly GCA_013397815.1). Taxonomy (NCBI): domain Eukaryota; kingdom Metazoa; phylum Chordata; class Aves; order Passeriformes; genus Aleadryas; species Aleadryas rufinucha. The sequence continues at coordinate 142,756 of VZTH01013867.1, forward strand.
ATAAAAGCCCTAAAGCCCTGGGTGCAAAAGAGGAAGAAGGTAAGCAGGATTTGGGGACTGATAACGCCCCGGGTGCCATCCACGCAGCAGCGATCTGATGTTAATTACAAGAGGGGAAGGAGGGCTGAGAGGTATTTAGCTACTGGGTCATTACATCCTTCCCAGGTGTTTTTCTCATGAAATGTTCCACCAATTTTACAAGCTCCTTCTCTGGCTGATGGATTATTCCACTGCCTTATCAAAGCTTTGCCAGCTCCTCATTAATATATAGAGCGAGCGGCGCGGTTCTATATATCATTGTCTTCTTCTCGGGGAGGGCTAATCAGTCAGGCATTATCAGCCCGTCAGCAGAAGGCAGGCAATCAGGCCTGACAGCGGAGAATCATGGGAGAGCAGGGAAGGTTAAATGAGGCTGACAGTTGTGATAATGATGATTATACTATAAATTAAGATATGATGATAAAGGAGAATAAAAGACACAATCTGAAGCAATATTTGGTTTAACATGTCTCTCTTTTTCGGTACTGTTAAATGGCCATAACATTTATCACGCCGAACAAGAATGGACATTTAACTACCATGATAAAATAGGACAGCATCAGATTGAAAACCCAACAAGTTGTGATTATTGTGTCAGGCACTTTTCCACTGGTTGAAAAAACTGGAGATAGAGCATATGTTATAATCATTCATGCATTATTCTGCAGAATGAAAAGAAAATAGATCTATTTTAGAAATGTCTTCCAGACTTCTAGATAAAAAAAATCCAAAAGGAAAAAATTAATATATTCTCCTGCTTCCAAGATCATTTTTATCAATGAAACTATAGGAACATAAGTGATAGTTCCTCCCTGCCAGCTCCTCATAATGAATGCATGTGTTTATTAGTAGCTGATTTTGAGGATTTGTAATTGTTTCACTGTTAGTCTCTTATTAAGCAAAACACTGTAAATGAAATTACAACATCAACATGTCATTTTCAAAGACCATTCTCTTGTCAGGTGGTAAAATTAAGTAGGTTCACACAGGTGGAATCAAACAAGAACTGGCATGGCTTGACTGTAGGAACATATGTAATACCATGGGTTGGGCAACTATTTGTTTTTTGCTTAGATGGATGGACTACACATGCATTGTTTGTTTATGATGTTTGTGTTTAGGGTGCTCGGCAATCCTAAATAAATATCATGAGATATTTATCTATGAGAATGAGAATGATGCTCACTAGCAGTTTATGCAGTGTCCCAGGCCCTGTGCACCCACATGGGGAGCCAGACCAGGCTGAGTAGAGAGCACTCTGTCCCTGGATGTGCTTACCATGTACTGAAACAAGGGAAAGTTTGGAAAGGCAAGTGCAAAATCTCCTTATTGGAAAACCACATGTTTTAGAACAAGTTGAACTCAAACAGAAACACTATGCTTCCTGTAGATATGCTAAAGAAATTATTATCTATATACATAAAGATCTTTGTAAAAAAAAATGTTTGTGGTTTGCACAAATATGTATTTTTTGTGTCCACAGTGCTGACCATGATGTTATTGCCAAAGCAAAACCTCAGACCAAGCCAACAGTGTAAAGCTATAATCTTTATAACTGTTTTGTACATGAATACCTAAGTATATTTTGGTATAATGCACTCATATGTTATGTATCTCTATCCATGGTAGTCTTGCAAATATGAGCAAGGAGATAATTTGATAAATCACTGTATTACTTGTTGCCACTTGATCTGTGCAAATGGTGCTTTTTTGCTAGATATGAAAGAAGAATAAACTTCAATTATTGTATGCTGTATTAAAGTGATAGTGCAGGAGAGAGAAACTAATATTTTAAAAGTTCACAGCTTTATTTTCTCCATCTCTTCTTCATTACCTCAGATTGGGAAGTATTCACAGTATAAAAGCTGATTATTAATTGTAGAAGTGGTTGAGTTGACTGCACAAGTCCGAGACAAAATTATTTGCTTTATAAATTAAACAAAGTTAGTCCACAACAAGCCTTCCATGAAACATGACTTCTCTGGAATCTGCTCAGACACTATGGTGATGGCAGTCACTTAAGTGCCTTAGACAAACAGAAATCTTTGCTGTGATTATAGTGATTACCTTTTCTGCAGTGACTGACTCAATGGAAATAAAACCAGAGCTATTTTGTAGCAGGTAAAAAAAAGAAAACCAACAAAAAACAACAAACCCCACACAGCCAAAAAAAAAGCCACCTTGAAACAACTGCTGCAGTATTGTTTTTCACTGGAAATGGCCCATTGTCTAATGCACTTTAGAACAGTATTTTTATTATTTGATCAATTTGATTTACCAGAGCCATGAAAATTGCACACATTCCTCTCGTACAGATATAAAGCAAGGAACACAGATGAGTTTATAAACCTGACAGCCTGATGGAAATGCTTATGCAACCAGCACTCTCTGGCTGTGCAGTCTGTGCTTCAGAAAAACCCAAAGATATTCATTACTAGAGGACAAGAGTGTGGAAAAATACAAAGAAAGAACTGTGAACAAATGGAATATCCTAATTCATGATCCTAGGCTTGCTTTGTGCTTCTTTTCTGTAATGATACACAGCACTTTGCCTTGTTTCAATTTGAAACATGCTATTGCATCTGAATAAAATCACTAATGTTTTTCATGAAGATAAGATTTTGTTTTGCTATTTATCCTCTCTAAGATCAGGATTTTATTAAAGGAGCAATGCTGCTTCAGAGACTTTCTCCCTAGCTTGTTCCATCAATTCAAATGCACACTGAAGATATAGTTGCAGGACTTCAGTCCAATAAACCAGCATGTTTTAGTGTGATAATATATGTCTTCTAAGAGGCAGAGAGGGGATAAGTCTGGTGCAATCAGGAAAGCGGGAGGACACCAGAGCAAAGATTGTGACTTCATGTTTTAGGGAGATCCACTGCTGGAGTCAAAACACTGCATGGTCAGGTTGAACTAGAATTCTTAGAAAATGGTGGTAAAATATAACATTCCCCTCCTCCCTTCCTGCCCCAGCTGTAGCTACGTTGTAAATAAACCAAAGTTATTAGATGGGCTTGTTGAGGAAATATGTGATTTACAAAAAAAAACAAAACAAAACAAAACTGTTTTCCAAGCTTTTATTCACTTGCAGGTTGTGGAGCTCATAATATATGTTGGGATAAGTATCACTGAGTTTAGCTGTTCCATGCAGACAATGACCAAATTGAGATCCAATTCAAGACATATTAAGATAAATTTCAAATTTCTTTGTGGGAAATAGTAACTCCACTGAGTTCAGTTGGGATTTTGCAATTCACTGGATTTCTTCTATGGAGATTTTAATATGGGTACACACACATCCTTGGGGCCTAGATAACAAGGTTCAAGAACAGGGATCCTTTGTCTTCCTTCCAACTTCTTTCCTCTCCTTCCCAGCCACTCCCCTTAATGGCCCAGGTATAGAGAGTGTACCCCCACAGTGGATGGCCACTGCTAACGCCAGCCAAGCCTGAAATGCTTGGCTGAGGCTCATTAGTCTTGTTACAAAAACACAACTGGAAGTGTGGTTTATCATTTGGAGGTAAGGTTCTGATTTTGGCACATAGGAGGCTGCAGACTGGAAAATATCTTGTTCCTTATTCCATTTTATTAACTTTGTTTTGTTCGCTTGAGCCTAGTACTGTGTAAGACTTTGAATAATCACAGCTGTACAGGTAACTCCAGTGGAGTGAATGAGGGGCTTTTTCAAGGGCTCTGCTCCCTGCAGAAATGATTTGTACCTCTGCCTGATTGTCACTAACAGAAAATGAGAAATAGGAACATTCAATGCAAAGTAATGTGTTCTGTACAATTACTGGATTAATAATTTTATTCCATTACTGTGTGGGGAGAGAGGACATCAGGTTGAAGATCTGCAATTCTAGTATATTTCTAAGCGTCCTGTTAAGAGAGTGAGCAAGGGTCAGGAAACTTAATTATGCCATAACTAGATAGAAATTGCCAAGTGATAAAAAGAAACATCCAGCCAGATTCAGCAGGAAATTACAGCTTTAATAATATAGCATAATGCCTACTTCTATACAATTATTGGAGAGACCCTGAATGATTTTAAATAACAGGCTTGGTTTTCCAGTAACGACAGGGGGAAAAAAATCTGAAAATGACATTCTGCATTTTGCTGTAAATATTTTTCTGAGGTTTTGGGGGTATTTTTTTAAAGATTGAATTATTAAAAATCGCATATTTACTCTTGGTAATGTGGAAATGCTATTATTCTGAAATGAGAGAAAGGTTATATTTAGGGAGGAATTTGTATTTGTGGAAATTAAGCCTGTGGAATCATTCTTTTAGTCTATTGTGCTTATTGTATTTCTAATTTTGACACGAAAAAAGCAAAGTGCACTGAAATTTATATTAAAAACTTAGGACTGAGTATTTTTGTTTTACAGTTCTTGTTTTTTACACACTATGACCATGTTAGTGTTCAATATCTCCCCAGTATTCTTTCAGTAAAATGTTTATGAACAGATTAAAGATTTCCTTGCATGCTGATACAGGATTTCCTTATAATTTTGTAGTCTTTATGAAAGATTAAAAAAAAATACTATTTTAGCATAAAGAAAACTCTTCATCCTAATGAGAAGCAGCTCTTTTTTTCTTTCCCCTCTCAGATGAAATAGGATATTTTAAATATTAAACTCTTATCACCTTTGTAAACACTGCATGTGATATTAAGGCCTTTTGCAATATACGTGTATGTGTTTGTCCATTTATTTCTAATGTAAGAAAGAAAAGTCATTTCTGGTACTACCCAGGAGAGCCCAGCATTTCATTTTGTATTCTGAGGATGCAGATTAATCAACCTGACTCTCTTACCCAGGGCTAGCCATTCTGCCTAGAAATCTGCATATCTGCATATTACTGTTCTTCCCTGAATTTAATTTCCTACAGGAGCTGATATTAATCACCCTGTTTAAACAGAGGGGATTTGGGGTCTATACAAATATGACAATTTTTTTATGGAAGTTGTAGAATATTTTCTCCTTTTTCATTATTATTTAAAGAGACAATAGCGTGGTGCTTTAAAGCAAACTATAGGAGATTATTTTTTGTTTATTTGAGCTGATATATACTTAGTTTAGATTTTAATCATAAAATATGGCACACCAAGAAAGCTGTTCTATATTTTTCCTTCCAGATTCTGCCTTCCCTGCCAAGAAAGTTCCTCCAGATTTCACTACATATGATGAAAGGGAGTTGGGCCATGCATGTCTCAAATACATCCTAGCTGAGAAAGTTTATTTGAACCCTTTATTTAAAACCTGTAACAGTTTCATCACTTGAATATCAAGCACTACACAAGCAGGCAAGCACTTCTGTACTTCAGTTTTGCAGCTGGTGAACCCAGGAAGAGAAACGTTAACTTGTCAGATCAACACTGAAATCCATAAGGCAGACATGGCTTTTCCTGTGGCTTTCACTGGCCCCACATCCTCTGCAGTCACCTGGGGAAGCACTCGAGGAGATGTGACACTGTCACTGAGGGGTGGGAGGAGGAAATTAGCTTGGTTGTCTCCCTATCCTTTGGCAGGTAAATCTGGATCTATACAAGGCCACTGGTCCTGTCTGCATGCAGTCGCAAAATTTGGTCAAACAGGGAATCCTCATGGCTGATAACTCCTTGTCTCCAGGCGAGAACAAAAGCAATTTCATGAAGGCAGTGGCAGCAATGCTTTCACCATCCTACCTTAAAGCCCCTCCATATTTTGTGTTTGAAAGTGGAGAACAATGAACTGTCACTGTGTGACTCCACCGATGTCAAGCACATTGTATCAGGCAGGAATTCAGTCCAATCCGTCTGTCCCTCAGCCAGTATTACTTGGCATATTTTATTTTGGCTGCCGAGACTGCAGTTATGGTCCAAGCACAAACAACTCAGAAGAACAACATGCTTGGAAATATGTGCCTGCATACCCCAAGAGCCTGTGCCAGCTGGAAAAACAGAGCATACATCAGTTACTGACTAGATATACTGCCCATGTTAAAAAATGAAGCTGCTATCCAGATTTTTGTTTAAATTTACACCCTGGCCTATTGTGGCACTCCAGGTTAATTTGGATTGGCACCTCCTTTGCAGAGCTCTCTGATGCAGCTTTGAAAAAGATGGTACTTCCTTTTTCGTTTTTTTAGGAAGGCTGAGCTCTTTCATAGCCTCCTGTCAAAGCAGTGCTTTTCTGTCTCTTATTTATGTACCCTAAAACTTCATGAGAAGAAATCCAACATCGCATCCTTCTTGCTTTCTCAGTCAAGAAATACATACATGCTTTGAGATGGGGAAAAAATTTAAACACAGAACTGTTGAACATTTCCCAGTCAACACAAGTATAGAACAGATAAGATAGTGAGTAAATTTTCACATAAGATGTGATGTGAACCTGTCCCTTTATTTGCAAGTTTTAAACCAGATATGGTCTGATTTCTATTCAAGCTCCTGGTTCTGCAAAATTGTGTTACAAATTCCAGAGAGGTTATATTGCCAACATTTTCACTGGGTTTGCTTGGGCAAATAGATTGAAGTGCCACAGTGTATAATCAAGGCAGGTATTTGTAACTCTTTGCTAGAATGTCATAGTGATTTTTTTTTTTCATTTCTAACTCAAAACTGAATGTGAGGTTGAAATAAATACTTTTTTTCTTTTTCTACAAATTTCATCTTTCATCTTTAGCTTCTAGAAATGCTTTTCTATTTTAGAAAACTTTTATAATAAGGTAAAAAAAATACCCAGTCACTTTGACTAACACAAGATTTTCTGGGGGATTTATTATCAGAGGTCTCAGCATCAGTCTGAAGAGATTGCTGGTATTCATATCATTCTTCCTGAACACCTAGGCTGCTATATTTTCATTGCCTGTTACAAATCACAAGGGTATCGCCCCAGGCAAATGACAGCTTAGCATGTTTATCTGTCTGTGCTAATAGCATTTCATTTGAAGTCTTAAAAGTCACAAGTGGCTTAAAAGGGCACTATTACATGACTTCACATTTTATTGCAAAATGACAAGGTCCAGTTTCATTTGTTCTGCTTTGAAGTGTTCTTGTCCCTTGGCTGCCTGACTGCAGCCTTTTCCTATTCAAACTTGGAGCACTATCCCCTTGAACCAAGATATTGTCTTCTCTAGACAACAGGGAGAACTTCACCTGTAAAAATGGTATTTTCAAGCTTAGCTGTTTGGCTTCCACTCTTGTAATATTATCCACTGTTACTTGCTTTAGTGCTAGCCTGCCTGTAAAGGAAAAGGTTATGTAAAATTACAGTTTTGTAATTAACATACAGTACTTGTCTGCATTCATATGGATGCTAGAACTGAAAATAATTTAAAAGCATTAAAATAGTGTTCTGTATCCTTTGTAGAAAAAACCAAAAAATTGTGTAAAGGTGAGAGTCTGGACTGAATATATTCCTCCTGAAATTTGATAGTCTTTATTTAATTTAAATTAAACATATTTTCATCTTTAAAATTGTGTACCTGCACTGTTTTGTAGGAAATACAAAATGCAAAATAGAGCCCAGTCAGTGTACATAAATAAGGGCAGACACTGAAGAAGTTTACTGAATCAGCACCAAAGACAAATGTGCATTTTACTTTTTTTTCTGTCAAAGGTCTTTTGAGACAGGATTAGAAGCACTAGAAAAGGACACACTCTCGTCTAAGGGGAAAATCATGTAATATCACTAGAGACAAATAATAATAGAGAACTCTTTCTGATGCAAATCTAAAGTCTTTTCATGCAATTATAGGAACTGAAAACTTGGTTCACATAGTTCCTCACTGGCCACCTGTAAGCTACACCTAACTTCTGAGCATGCTATGAGTACTGCATGCTGATTTGGAATGGAAGCGTGTAAGTTTTGTTAACTTCAGCCTAATCACACAGGAGGAAATCTCAGAACATTTAGAAAAAATCCTCTTGTTCTACTTGTGCTTATTAGAGCAAATTTTATAACACATATTTTACTTAGTACAAGAGTAAAAAAGGCAGAACTGGCAAACCAAATTTAATTTTTAACTGTTTTAATCACAGAATTAATTTTCACAGGGCTTTTAGCAAGAAGAATCATCTGGTATAATATATGTGGTGTGAAAAAATGCATATGTATTCTAGGTACAAAACAAACACCAACATTTTGTTTTATAGCAAATATTGTCATCTGAAAATATGCCTGACTTAGGCTAATGCTTACACCACGATTTTGCAATAGCAGGTATGAGACTTTCTGTAAATAAATCCATCAAAAAGTAAAATGGGAAGGAATTGTTCTGAATCAAATGATTATACCTGTAGAGCTTGTAACAAGGAGATATCTTACTGTTCTTTAAGAAACATGAGGCAGTGAGACAAGAGGCAATGACAGGAATATTTTTTTATTTGAGTCTTCTTCTATAACCAGATTCTTATTTATTTTACTGAAATCAGAAAAATGTTCCGATCTGCAAGAACCTGAGTGGGGGAGATGTATGTCAGAAGAAAAGATAATTGATGGTAAACGTCAAATATTAAATCTTGATCTGGTTATTACCCAGCATATTAGCTATGTAAGAAGCTTAACAATTACAGCTATGATTGACTAGGTGGGATCCAAAATTCTAAATATCAACTGCCAGAAGGGATAATTATAACACATTAGCACCTGCGTGCTTAGACAAGATTGACAACTCCAGTCTAACATCTGCTTAATATCACTTTCATACTTTTCTTTTTTTTTTCTTTTAGAAAGGAATAACAAAGATTTTCTTGAAGCATAACAATAATTCAGCATCCATGTTACACAGTCAGTTGATTATAGTTGCTTGTTGTGTTTGGTCATGTTTTGCACTGACACATTTAAAATTAAACAAAGCCTTTTTGGGATTAGACAGCCACAGTTGTGGTATATTTTAGACAAAATGTACCTGTCAGAATCATTTGAAGAAATCCCAACAAGTGGGCTGCTCTTCAATCAGCTAGGCTGGCCAATGCAATTTAACAACAAAATGAAACCAGGCTGGAAAAGAAAGGCCTTGCTTTCCCATGACAGGAGCAACAGAGAGAAGGAAATTTAGTACACGCTATGAAAAGCTCGGTGAAGCTGCCCTGCTGGGCTCTTTGCAGGGGCAAGGCGAAGCGTTCCCCTCTCGGCACTAATCCTGGCTGTGCCCACCCAGGGGCCCAGGCTGTGAGCTGGGGGCACGAGGGCTGTGCTCCTGTGGCGTTTGCCTCTGTGCCTGCCCTCGTGCCTGCCTGGCTTCGCGCCCTCGCACCAGCTCCCCTCAGTCCCTGCCTCCCAGACCAGCCCCGAGCTGAGCTGCAGGGGGGCCATGCCACGCCCCAGGAATTGCAGGTTCTGGGGGACCCCTCCCGGTGAAACTCACCTGCATAATCTGCCCAAAGGCAGGTGTTGCTTTCCTCGTGTTTGCTCCCAAGTGCATTTACCCGAGCAGTAGCACCAGCTGCCCCGGCTCTGCAATGCAGAAACACCTGTCCTGGGTGGAAAACCGACAGAGCTGGATTGTGGCCTCATAAAAGACGGGGTGGTGATAGTGGTCCCATGATGACACAAGTGTGATTAAGCACAGACAGTGTCACCCCTCTGTCCTACTGGGAAGAGATGACATTCCTCAGCTGGCAACCTAAAGACTCCTCCTGGCCCTGTGTGTTTCTGTGCTGGGGAAGCTCAGCAGCGGAGGCTGCTCTTGGTCTCGTTGGGAATTTAATGGAATTTTTAATTGAAGCAGGCAGAAATTTCTCATGGAAAAATACATAACCACTACAATAGCTGGCTCTCCAAGCGTTCAAAGGAGTACACTTAGTAAAAATTTATTGAAAAAGGGCAAAAATCTCATTCCCTGTGGGCTTAGCATTATAGTAGCAGAACACTGACTAATTTTATATTAAGTCCTTCACTGCCTTGAGTGTGCTATGAAGCTTTAAGCCCATGTAACTCTCTGCCCATTTCTTGGGGTACAATCCAAGGTTGTTTTTTAAGTTTAGAAAGTGTAGTTCAAGTATACACTGCTCAGACCTGATGCCATGGAAGACTAACTCACCCAGCAGCACCAGCAAAACTACATACAGAGGCAGAAGAGTCTTCTCAGCGTGCAGCTGCTGAGTATTTGGGCAAGCTCTGTTAGCAAAAGAAATCCTTTTGCTGCTATAACCACCTCTGAACATCTTAAGTGAGCTTTCTCCCTTATCAATTCTTCCATTCTTTACTTTGGTCTGATGAGTTATTTTATTTCAGTTAACAGCTTTCACACTGTGCCCCAGCCATGGGCGTCCCTGTGTGAGCAGGTCGAAGAGGCAGGAGGGGAAGGCTCTGCCTGAGACCAGGCACCTATTTGGCAACTTAGCATCATGCAAGAAGTACCTTTAGCTGCCTTTAGCTGTGAAAGCAGAGCAAAAATCCAACTCTTCATGGGCCTTTAATGCATCTGAATATAAACCTAAGTCTTGGTGGACTTGATGGTGCTAATAGTAAAATTTTTCTGTTTTCACCATGAGGACAGTCAAACCCTCAAACAGGCTGCCCAGGGAGATTATGCAGTCTCCATTATGGGTCATTGTCAAGATCCAGCAAGATAAATTTCCAAGCAACTTGATATAAGCACATAGCTGACTCCTCTTTAAGGATGAGGGTGGACTAGAGACCTCCTGAGGTTTCCTCTAAACTGTATTTTCCCATTACTCCAATTTCTGAAAACTGTAATGAAAAATTCTGGTAACATCTATTTGCTAGAGAGGCTTAGAAAGATGTCATATGAATGTTTGTCTAACTCAATCTAATAATATTACCTGTTTTTAAACTCTAGATTATTCAGCATATTCTGCGTGTTCTCTCAGAACATTTTTTAAGCTGTTAACATCAATGTCTTACACTATTGGGGTAACTGAAGTATTTTGCATCCCATTTTGATACCACTGCTGTACTGTGGCTTTGTTAAAGTTCATGTTAATGGCAGGTTTCTACCGAAGATGATGCGGAACTGAATTTTGCAATCACAGAGCACCAGCAATATCCTGATTTTTAGAAATCTTTCAATATGCTGGGTATTGTTCTTTTTTATTTTTGGAGCATTAAGGAACACATGAGAAGAACATGACCAAAAAAGGTTGTTTTGCATGTATTATCTTTGCTAGTTATAATGAATTCATATGCATTTAATTTAAAGAAGTGGTTATTAAAGTTTAAGCGGCAAATGTAACAATTTAAAATTGTCTTTTGACTCCTAAGTAAACATCACCACTGATAAAATGCCCAAGAGAAGTGAACTATTCAGGTTAATATGAAAATAGTTTTCATTTTTGTGACAGGACAAAAGAGAAAGCATAAATCACATAACATCCTTTTGCATGTGGCATATTTAGAAGAGATAATTTATGGTTCATTTGAAAGGACACCATCCAAAAGAGTGTCCTAAAATTTATACTGAGGTATTTGTTTGGTGCTGATTGAAAGTGAAATTGTTCTGTACAGGATTATTGTTCCTCACCTTCAAATCCTGATAGAGCATCTCTTTCTGCAGTAATCACGCATGGGCATGGATTCCACACACAAGATGGAGATGCAAAGTCGTTTATTGCGCAGCCCGAATCCCCTAAATACCCACACACAACAGGATATAACATCATGTAAAGAGGAAACATGTTCACCACAGTGTCCCCCAATCACCTGGGGTAGCACACAGCCATTGCCTATTATGGTAACAGGTAAACAATACCCTATAAGGTCACAAACTACAGCCATCACCCCTCACAGGTCCAGCCCTGTCCACAAACCACAATCCTCTCTCCGCCCATCCCCGGTGACCTGGATACAGTCCCAGGGTCACCTCCAGGCCAGGAAAGAGGCTCTCTCTCCGGCCTTCAGGGCTTATCTCTCTGTCACCACATAGTGTAACCCAACATCTTTCTATCAATGAAATATGCTGAGTTAATAGTATATGTACATGACTAAATGATGTTAAATCAAGATGGTCAGTCCTGAAAAGGAGGAAACTTCAGTAATTTGTCCTTTCTATGTTTTCAAAGCCATTGTTTGAGAAGGGAGAAAGGAAGGAAGGCTACCATTCACTCCTTTGGCTGGCCACTGTCCATTCATCCTGTCAGAAGAGGCTAAGATGACAATTTTTCAATACAGAAGCTGCCATTCCTTTGCAGTCTAACACTGTTTTACATTCTATCATGTTCCTTCCACTAATAGACATTTCAAAGGAGGTCATGGTATCTAAAATAGACTACTCTCTAATATCTCACCATCATTAAGCAGATAAAATTATATATATGTTCCGCAGTGATAACAGTTACATAAATTCATGGTTTTTCAGGTTAGGAATTGCATATATGAGTGCCTTGCTCATACTCTTTAAGTTACTGGTTGTTTTGATGCCTGAATCATTACATAATCAAAATTTTGCAGGTGTATTAAAAGCAGGCTATAAAAATGAGGGAGATTTTTATTATTCATCTGAAGTTGATGTCTTATCCTGTGTTGATCTACTAGGCACGCTGGCTTCATAAAATTTAGCAGCAGTTATCTTTGTGAGAAAATTTTAGACATAGTTGGTGGGGCTTTTTAATATTACTGATTGTCCCCTTCTTGCACCATTCTGAATACGGGCCAGGTCCATTGTTACTCTGAGATGATCAAGAACTTCAGTGCACTTGAAGTTCATTAGTAACTCCGTAACATGTATAAAAGCTAAATCAGCATTTCTGCTATGTGTAAATGTTCTTGTTTTATGCTCGTGTCAGATGCTAACAGAGTGCAGTCAACATAGAAAAATGAATATGTTTTCTTATTCATCAGATATAACTCAAAATATATCTGGTGGAAGAATAGTTTTCTCATCTGTTACTCTATGATATAGTCACATAATTTCCCAGATTCTCTATCAATCCACACTGGATCTAAATTTTTAAAAATTTTGTTTCACATACAAATATTACCACTTTACTCTGTATTCCCTTCTAGATCATTATTTTACCTTACACAGCCTTAACTCATTTATGTTTTGAAACTGAAATACTGGGTTTTGTTATTTGTCCTTTTTCTACATCAGAGCCTATTACCTATTTTTTTTTTCCAATTCTGTGTTCATTTTCATCACCCTTTTTGAAAAAAACGTTATTATAAATTTCACCGAGAGACCAAACTCACCATTTTTTTGGTTCCTTATTCGTCATTTCCTGACTTCTGCAAAGAATACTGGTAGATTGAAGATGCATGATTTGTCTTTACAGCAGCCATCCTGGTTTGTCCCTAACATGTTTGAGCATTTGATGGACAACATTTTTCTCAGACAACATAAATAAATAGACTCCTCATCTAAATGGCAAGATGCTATGTAATGATAAAGGCAATCAGATCTCCTTCTTCAGGCTGTTAGATGATAACAGATAGAGCAGTAGTGTTTGCAAGCTTCCCCACCGATAGGTAGAGCAAATAATTCCCGATGAATAATGCATCCAATGAGTTTAGCTTCTCTGTCTGATTGTGGCGTATGCACCAGTAGACCATGATTTTGTCTAATCTATTCATTATTCAAAGTATTTGATTAGTTTGGGGTGAGCTTTTTAAACTCTATGCACCATTTTCTGTGAGTGTACACAACTTCATTTACTTTAGTTATTTGTTATTGATCAGGCACATAATGAGGGCAATACACTGTTTTGTAGAACATATTTGTGTGACACATTTGTCAGTACTTTGTAAAAGTAATTTTCAGCAAAGAGGACTGTAACTTTGAAATTCACTTCTGCTTACTTTTTTATTTTTTTGGCCAGTATAACTCAGCTTTATGAAAATTCACAAAAGGGGTGAAACTAGGATCATGCTGAGCTTATTAAAAATCTTGCCTACCATGAGACATTTGGATTACCAATGGGGCCTATGCAACAAATACAGGAAAGGGATGTCAGCTTGAAGACAGCTAAGTCTTAACTTTTTATTTTGACCAACTGGAGTATGAGTTGATATATGCGACTACTGAAGCCTATGAAGGACAACACCGTTCAGACACATCATCAGTCAACCACTGTGTAATAAATGATTTAATTTATCAATCACGTCTAATCTATGTCTGCTCTTTATAATTTGATACTTGTCTTCTATTTCCACTCAGCATTGAATTCTATTTTTCCTCAAAAATACATTTTGTTTTAGCAATTAGTCCATACATTCCTTCATTTAGGGAAGGAATTCTTCACTCTTCAATTTCATTATTGCCCTCAAGTGTTGTTGGGTTCATCAGGGCTGCTTGACTAAATTTGTCTGTGAAAAGAGTGTATGACTTTAAAAATACTGTCATATTTATGTCTAGAACAAATGCCACTGTGATACTCACAATCTCTTCTGTTTCAACATACAATGTATTAAAATCTTTTCAGAAACATTGAAATGGCATTGCCAGTGCATCAAACTTCACAAAAGCCTGTGATGTCAAGGTTTGCTGGATATAGTTTTCCTCTTAAGGAGCAGCTGTTCCATTTGTTTAAGTAGTTAGACATTTTTAAGTGCCAACTGGTACATGTTTTAACATCAGATTGATAAAATTATTGTGTTTTTTCACCACAAAATATAATCATGAGCAAGATTATATTATGCTTCTGTTGAGTCTTTTAAAACTTGCAGTCAAGAACATCTCAGAAAACTGTGGGAGATTTAAATTTTGTTTTAAGGCACCTACATTTAAAAACCTGAGTGTGTACTTACTCCCTGTGATTGTGTTGGGCTTGAGGCCCGCATTTTATCCATGGAAATTGCTGACCCAACACTCCCATGCCACCCCCAGGAAAGCTCTGGTCTTGTAGGAGGACTAGTGTCATTCCCCAGGCTGCACCATGAATTTTCACTTCTCCCCGCTGTTTTTGGGTGGCAGATTCATGCAATGGGCAGCCCTGACCTCTGACAGCAGTGCTTCAGGCCAGTGCAGGAATTTGCTTTCCAAGAGGGGAGCAGAGGACAGCAACTCCAGCTGGCAGTGCTTATGATTGAGCAGACACATCTATTAGCAGCCCCTTCCCAGACAGTAAATGCAAACCTTGCTCCCTCTCCTCTCTCCTGGGATACAGCGTTGCCTCACATCATGACAGACTGATAGGTAAAAATAGGTTTCCCTACTGTCTTTTCTCTGTATAGATGGTGAATGCATTTTTGCACCAAAATAATGCGCAAAACACCTCTTTGTATTTGCATATAGAAGAAGACTTAGCATGGACTTGTATTGGATAATATTACGGAACAATTTAAATTTCATTTTAATCTGTTAGTGTCTGCATTACTTCCTACTAATTATAGACTTTCAAGTATTGGGTAGAAATTGGGAATAGATTTTATTGTTGGAAAAATTAAGTTAAATGCCTATTTTAAGGTTCAGACTGTAGCAGAGCTGTTTAATCTGTTAGATCTGCTTAAATCACTCTATGAATGAAGGCAATTGTATCATCAATGCACAATACAGACACTTTTCAGCTGGCAACTATTGATCACTTTTGCATTTGTAGACTAAATGGGCAAATACCTCAAAATCAAGTAAGATCTTTGCACTCAAGTATATGTGTGTGTTAATACATACATTAATTGAAGCAGCATGGGAGTAGAAGTGCCTGTGACTCATCACAGGTATGTACAAGTCCTTGATGTGCTGTGTTGGAGAGATGTTAACGTAAGTTACAGCTGTATAGTCATTATTTACTGTTTCAATACCATGAAAAAATGAGGAGCAGGGAAAGGTCACTCTAAAGGAGCCTTGATAAAGGTCCACCCCTACTCGTCATGGGATCTGCCCACATGGAATAAGCTCCAGAAGCCCTGAGGTCTTACAGCAAGCAAGGTATGGACAAAACTGATGTGAGAGTTGTTGATATTGACAAACTCCTTCTAGTAATTTTTTGGCAATATGAGTGACAAAGAAGGTATTTTTTTTTTCTCAGTAGTTGTTTCTGGAAGCTTTTACCTGAATGTAAGGGGGATCAGCCTGAAGCAACCTTCGTGGTTTTTTTGGTTTGGGTTGGATTTTGTTTGTTTGTTTTGTAATCTTTATTATCTCCTATGTTTGTTTTTTTTTAACTTGATAACATTAAGTATCTCCACAGTTAAGTACAGACCAGCAGAGTGTCCAATCTAATATGAGAATAAAACCCTGAGAGAATTATTGTGGGTTTAAATCTTCACCACTGCTTCATGATTATAATTTAAATTACATGCAACAAAGACAGACCCCATTTAAAGTCCAAAATATAGAAAAGAACCAGGATGGTGGTCTTTCTATGCTACTACTCCCAGTATTGGACTTTATTTCAATGACTTCATTGTGCAAAATATAATTTATCTGCTCTTTTTTTGCTTAGAAGGTATTTTTTACCAAGTTCCACCCTCATCAGCAATGTGCCTTAAATCTATCTTTTCTCTGGAGATATCCTCCTACACTGCCAAGCTTCTCCAAAACCAATTGCACTTGTCTCCATTTGAGGAAATATTTGAATTCATCCCAAACTATTTGGCACATCTCTTTAAAGATGACATTGCTGAACACTGAATCTTTACTTCATTTTAAAGTTTTGTGGTTCATGCAAAGTTTGATCTCTTTTTCAACACTGATGTAGTTTTAGAAAACTGTTTAGTTTTCTGCCTCTGTCTTTTTTGACATTGTTCTGTAAGTGCTGTCTTGTTAAGAATAATGTTTCTTCTGTCATGGGTATTCCGCTATCGTTTCTCCATCTCCAAATATGTTTTTTCCATATCCACATGTCAATCAATAACTTGCCTTAAACTAGCAAATGATAGTCAGTGTAACTCGAATTGAAGATAAAGGTTTTTATGCTGAAACTTAACCACTGATGGCAGACTACACAGCATCCATGGTTTCACGGGAGCAAACACAGCTCCAGCACTGAATCTCCACTACTGCTCAAGCAGTTCACATGAAACAGATGTGTTGTATGTCCTACAGCAGTGCTCCACAAAAACAACTGCCCATTTCTGACACGTGCTCTGCTTTGCACAGGTAAAGACCAGTGAACCAACAAACATGGCAGCAATAATACCTGCTCACAGGGACTGTATTAAAGCCAACTATTACCATATCATGCCTAGGCACAAAGCAAAGATCTGAAATAAAGTACAGTGAAGGAGGTGAAATGATGATTGCTGACCCTACCGAATCACAGAATCCCAGGATGTCTAAGGTTGGAAGGGGCCACTGGAGGTCATCTATTCTGACCTCCCTGCTCAAGCAAGGGTCCTTAAAGAAAGTTACTCAGGATTGTGCCCAGACAGTTTTTGAACATCTCCAGTGAGGGAGACTACACAGCCTCTCTGGGCAACCTGTTCCGGTGCATGGTCATCCTCAGAGTGAAGAAGTTCCTTCTCATGTTCAGGTGGAACTTCCCGTGCATCCATTTCTTCCCATTGCCTCTTGTCCTATACCTTGGTACCAATGAGAAAACCTGGCTCCATCCTTTTGACACCCTCCCTTCAGATACTAATTGACAAGATCCCCTCCAGTCATGCTTCATGTAGCTTTGGATCTAGATTGAACTGTAGTAAATGTCTGCCTCAGTCTGTGGTCTGTGACTACACTGTTAGAGATTTTCAGCATCTATAATATACTAGTAACTTCTGTAATTGTCTATTATACATTTTCAAGTGTGTATCTATGATTGTATATCTATAAAAAATGTGTGTGTATTTATGTATTCATATACTGTTCTCATTATCTTTTATTTGGTTTTATTATGCTTTCCATTCTGTGTTCTCCTGTTTGTCATCTCATTTATACAAGGCTTATTTCCTCTTTTACATGTGGAATTCTTCCCATTTCTCACACGTATTTTCCATCTTTCCTCAGGACCCATAGGTACCACAGTGTCATTTTGTTATGATATAAATGATCATATAATGATTGCTGCTCCTGTGTATATACTTTGATAAATGTGATCATACACAGAAACCATACTAAATCAATTTTATTCCTCAGCCTTTGTATTACCTGTGTCTTTAGACATTAAATTCTTATGAACATCATATTCTCAGAAATGCTTTTACTGTACTCAACAGGCTGAGACCTTGATCCTAAGAGGAAGTTCTCGGTGGTTTTGTATTGCAAAAATCTTGTGTACTGGTTTAAATACCAGTATACTGACAATACTAGTTTAAAAACATTTTTCCCCACAATGGAACAAACCATCTTGACATGCTCAAAACCCCTGGAAACTCTTGTTTTTAATTTACTGCTTGCAGCAAACTGAAACTAAACTAAATTTAAATTCAGACATCGAGTTCAAATGTTTGAGCACCTCTCTTCTATGACCTGTTCAAATACATGTTCTGTTGATGGCAGCCCAAAGAGAAAATAGTATGTTTAAAAGCTTTAGAACATTTTTTTCTGCTAGAACTTAGGTCTCAAATGATAGTCCAAAGTAGACTTGTGTCATATATGAATTTCAAGAGGCAGCAAAATTGCTGAAAAAAAGCAGATGACATAAACTTCAAGTGCCACCTGAGTATAACCAAGAAAAATTCAAAATGCAATTACCTGGGTTTTGATCTCTAATACATCAGAATAAGTAATAATAATAACATATGATAAAAAGCAATAGCTTTTATTGTCAAAACTTTCATTTTCCTAGTATTCTGATATTTATGCTCTGATCAGCTGCTGTCACTCATTGACCCCAAACTGCCTCTTTATGCTCCAGGCTTTCAAACTGCAAAGTGAATGCTTCTCATTCCCTTCAGATGAAAGAGGGCACCCAAATTTTCATGACAGGTGGACTGGTGGTTGATGTTTTGCCACAACAGCAAAGCACTGGATTTTTGGTTTTACATCCCTACTTGCAGAAGAGAAAGGTGATTCCCTGAGGGAAGCATTTCAGTGCCTGCAAGGAGAGGAGAGGCTTTGCAGGGGGGTTCCCTGCAGGCAAACCTCTGTCTGCAGGAGGGGGATCATGTGGGGTGAGCTGTGTGCAATAATCCTCACACGTTCAGGTTCCTGAACCCAAACTCTCATGAGGTCACATACTTCTTTCCCTCTCGAAAACACTGCAAGAATCTCCCTCTTTATGTAAACATTTTCATCTACATTACTCCTTAATTCAGCCACTGCTGCTCATATGTGTCTGTGAAGACTGGCATCCAGATGTCAAAATTTTTATATAAAGCATTTACAGAGATAAAGCATGTGTTGATACACTTTGATCAGTTATTTTCACAGATTGCTATGAAGTCTATATGTTATAACCTTGCTGACCACCAGAGAGGTAACACTTTCTGCTTCTTGATGCAGCAATGCTTAGAAAATAGACAGTAATAAAAACACACAAAGTGCAAATATATGAAAAAATCATACCAAATGCCTACCTATTGTGAAGGCTACAAAAAGGAGGAAAATTCTGAAGCTGTTGAAAGATAGAGGAAGTAAAGTAATTTGACTTGAAAATTGATAAATCAGCACTTTTCATATTCTTCCATGTAAAAGTTAATTATTTGACTTGAAGGCTCAATTCAGCAGTATCTTCTAAAGAAACAACTTTTGGGAATGTAAAATCAACCAGTTTGAATATATTTTGGCAATAATGTTGGTTATTTGGTTTCTCCCTTCATTTGTTGTTGCTGTGATCGATAATTTGAAGAGTGTTTCAATCTCTATGTAGCTCATACAAAGAGAGTATCTGGAAAAAAATGCCAAACTGTTGCACCCTAAGTTTCAGGGCTTTTAAAAAGTCAGTCAGAAGATAAAAGCTCAGTGGAATTTAAGTTTTTATTAACAAAATTATAGAAGGGACTTTGCTCCCACAGATTTTGGCAGGAGCATGTGCTTGCATGGTCTCATGATTCTGGTCTGTGGACATTAAAATTTTATCCCTTTCCATTGTCAGCATTTAACTGAATTGATTAAGAAGCTAATCCATTTGAGCATCCTGTGTTTATGGTGCATATTATTGTATTGTAATACTGTAATTATAATGGTGTAAATACAGAGTCATCTGATAATAAGTGACAAATCTATGAAAACCAATCATAACCTCGAATGTTAGAAACTCATATAATGATACAGGCATCAGCAGAAAACATAATATCGATAAAATCAGCAAACTCAAATGGAACCAGTTCATGCTATTTTGATTTCCAGAAAGCAGAGGTTGGAATTCTCATTTATTGTTGCTACAAAGAGAGTTGGAGCTCAAGCAATTTAAAACCTAAGTGGGAATTTATTAGCAACAAAAATACATTTGCCACCTGTTATGCTAGGGATGTGGTGATATCAAGCATATGGTCCTTCCTAGCCTGTGAAAAAAGAGCAGCTGTTCCAATATGTCCAGGCTGTAAGCTGAAAGGATGACAAAAAGCACTGAAGAAACACCACTCCAGTAATCCTTAGGCTTTCAAACTAAAAACAGAAGAAATGAAGCAGGCACTAGATGAAAGGTGAGACAGAATGCACACATACCCTCAGCTTACAGAAGTACAGATACACACACATGCGTGGGCTCATATAGACAGACATCCTCTGATGAGCTCAGAGATAAATCTATAAAGAGAGTTCAGGAGTTCTTGGATCTGCAAGACCTCTCAGATCTACTATATTGAGCTGGATTATTTGGGCCTCTACCAGGGGACTGTTTGATAGCTCAGGAGAGACACGAGTAAGCTACCTAAGGTCAGAATAAAGCCAGTATGAAAACAGTGTTGTTCAAGGTGACACACAAGCAAACCATTCCATTCCCTGGGCATTCACAGTCCACCCCTGCTAAAGGTAGGCTTGCAGACTCGTTTCCTTGCAGGTTCATTTTTGCTTTTTAAACCTTGCTGGCAGAGAGAGTGTGATAAAATTTTTATATCATTATTAGATGACTTTGAAAATCGTTGAGGAAATTAGAAGTTATTTTGGAGAATTTGAATCTCCTCGTGAAGATTTATTCTAAGCATGGATACATAGGACAGTTACCATCACTCAGGCTTAATTTGTGACCTTATTAACAAAGGAATGAAAAATTAACTAGGAAAGGCTAAAAGGGAGAAGGACTGCTGTCTAGCCATAACCTGTGCAGAAGAGGATTTGAGTTCTGATTGATCCTCCTAGGCCTTTCCCTCCTAGGTTAAATGGAATTGACTTTGAATAATATATATAATTTCTAGAGACTGGAAGCACTATTAATCCTACCTCTAAAGAATGTAGATATTTTAAATCCTTCTGGGGCCCCTTCCTGAACAGTGATGAACTTCCTCTTCCTCAGGATGAGAGTTTATAAGCGCATGGTTAGGACATGTGGGAGGTGTTAATTTGCATCCTCTCATGAAAGAAGAGAGCACTAGCCGTCCATCTTCCATATGTGTAGGTTTTCTAGCTGGACAGCTGTGAAGTAAAAAAAGGAAAGTGACCACGTTTTAGAAGAAAGAAATAGGTGTAACTACAGTAAGTAGGGAGTGTGGTCATGTAAATGCATCTCAAAGATTTTGTTTCTGGACTCCAGTTGCAGTTAAACGGGGTCATGATATGCGGTTTTATATAACCCAAGCACATGTGGCACAATTAAAGGGCAATTTGAAGTTTTAACGATTATGTCAGCTGAATTCAGTTGCTTCCAAAGTCAAGAGTCAGCTCAGTCTGTGACTTCAGGATCATGACTCTTATGACACACACTTGCCTAACATTGAAATCCTGGCCCCAGTACATAAATACTTCTTGAAACCCCCATTTATGATTAAATTTAGGCAACTGACAAACTTTCCTGAGTTACATGCAGTCATATATGTTGGCTCCCCATTTATTTAATGGTGAGAGAAAGGAATATTTAGAGTATGAGTCAGTCCACCTAGAATTCAGTCCTTCAAAAAATATTAGCTACCTAAAGTTAGACAGGAAAGAAATCTCAATTCCTGTTGCTTCAGCTGTCCACTTGGACAACGTATTCCATTTACTAACTACACTCCACTCTGTATTTTTTTTCAGTTTCATTTTGATTGTGTCCAACCATGTTTTTACTCTTCTATTTATTAGTAGATCAATTAGTAGTGCAATTTCATCTGTTACCACTACAGTTTTCCAGACCACAAACTCCTCAGTAAGATCCATTTTCTTTCACCTCTGCAAAGACTGCAGGCAATTTTGTTTTGTTCTCTGACCTTTATGAATAATTAAGTTTGCTGTCTACCTGATTCTGTTGTTCAGTCCCCTTTGCCTCTGTTATTTTTATAAGGCATAGAGAACTCCTCATAGTACTGCAAATGCTGCTTTATTCATAAATCCCTCATGCAAGAGCTGGAATAACTTCATCTATGAGGATATTGTTACCTCTCTGAACCAAAATAGTAACATTTTATATTACTGTTAACCAATGTCCTGAAGCTGTTTGAGCTCAGTCTGTCTCCAGATCCCCCTTCTCGTCACTGCTTTGTACCACGTGATTACATAGGGCATAAGCACTTTCTCTTAGTTTGTGTCCCTCATCTCATTATCTTACACTTCCCTGCATTTGATTGCATAAGGCACTTATCTTCCTTTGGGCACAGTCTGTTAAGAGTCATCTTGACTTTTTTTCCTTCTTTTTTTTTATTGATTGCCCCTTCCTAGTATGTATCACCAACAAATTTTGTTCCCCTGGTGTACATCTCTCCTGGTTAAAGCAAGTTCTAATATAGAAGAAAATGTTGGGCCAGAGCAGGCTCCCTTTAAAACAAATTGTTACTCCCCCTTATGTACTTTTCCCCTTTGGTCTCATAACCATTCTTTAAGCACATATGTGTCTGTATTTATGACACATTTAATGACCTTCTAGCATAAATTTCAGTGACATGTTGACTATGAAACTCTACTCAAGTTCTTTTAACTCTTCTGGTCCCTGTTCTTGATTGATCCATACATTATTGATGCTTATCTTCAACATCACCTGTGGAAATTTTGGCTTTATTCTTCTTCAGCATCATTACAATTAAGATCGGCTCAGTGGAAACAAAGCAGGAACATAGAAAATAAATCTGATTGGAAATGAGAAACACACCAATGTGTCTGAATTATATGAATGTTTATAACATACCAACTACTTCTATTACATTCTATATAAAGATTTTAAACTAAACTAATATTATACAAATGTTTTATCAGCAGACTGGAATGTCAGTATTCTTCATGACTGGTTTTGGCCAATTGAAACTGATTTGCTGATTTAGTAAAAGTCCTGTAGGTTTTCCTTTATATACCTTTAACTTCCTTATGTATTTAAAATATTTTCTTGTTTTATCTCATTCAGAGATTTAGTTTTACAGACCATTTGTAACTAGATTCTCTTTTTATACCATTACAGAGGCATCATCTGCAGCCGCTCAATAATTTGTCTTTATGCATTCAAAAATGCTTTTCTCATCATTTATCTTTACATGTGCAAAGAAGCTATTTTGTCTTCTTCCCACTCCTTATAAATAAATAAATTTATTAATAAATAAAATGCTAGAAGATCATTCTCTTATTCTGGTTACATTAAATTCTAAAAATTCTCTGAAATTGACAGCATGGAATTAACCATTATGTGAATTTTCTTGGGGGTGAATAGGGAAAAACCCATGAAAGGAGCTATTTTCTTGTAATAATTAACAATCATTTAACAATCTCATGGGTTTGGGCTCTCAGCTGATATAGATTTCTCTGCTGGTTTAAACCAGCTGAGAGTCTGACACATCAACACTTTTCTGTATTGCTTATTATTTTATACTGAATCAAAATTGCATTTTGCATTTGTGCAGTCAGAGGGAATTGAAGGGATAGGAAAGAAGCAAATATTTAATTTTTATAGGTTCTCTTCTGTGTTTCCATGACGTCTTTCTTTCTGTGTCTGCTTTAGACAGTTACCACCAACAGATAACCTTATAGTTTTTATGTACTTGCCAAAGCCCTCATTATTTCTCTAATTCTTCTTTCTTTGAAGTGAGTAGAAATTTAAATACTGACTTTAGACTGAGTAGATTTAGGACAAAATAAGTACCTTAGGGAGTAGATACTCGTATCAACACATAAATTAATAAATAGGAAGTGATTAGGTTATACACTTAGCTTTAATGCGAGGTAACCATGAAAGCAGGTGTCTCCTATAATACAGATCCCAGGCAATGTGGAGATCTTCCACACAAACAAGTTCCCCCCAACCATTTTTTATTTACTCAGTTCTCAAAATGTGCATGTAATAATCCAAAAAATTCTACTTTTTTTTTTACCATGGGTCATATGTCAGTACTTTAAGGTCCACGAAGTCCTGAAGGTAGGATAAGATGTCAGTTCAATATCTGCCTATTAGAGGTTATTTAGTTCTTCAATTTTTAAAGTATTGCTATCACAGATATCATCAGATCTCCTACAGTTATGGAAATGCTCTTTTTAAGTGCTGATATGATAGGATTAAAATTTAAGCACTCATGTTGTAAGAGATTAAAACCAGATATTCAATGATTTACCCTCCTTTCCCCTTCCTATTGCAATGGACTGAGCCTGTAAGTTCGCACTGTGCAGATTAATGTCAACACTGCCTGCTTTCCAATATTCAGGGAAATTATAGTACACACACATTGGAAACCTCAATGTCTTTTTGAAAGCCTTTTCTAAAGCATAATTGCTCATAAAGTAATTTGTAATTTAGAATTGTACAGACTAAGTTTGTATGAATGCCCTCTGGTTTTGTGCTTATAGTAGTATATTGAAAGGAGCAAACAAACTCTTTTCAAGGTATCAGTTGAGCTCAGTCTATCCTCTCTGACTTCCCTGTTAACTCTGAGGATTTTCATTGTTAAATAATTCCTGCACATTTGTCCATTCTGGGATTTGGCCCTGAAACTAAACGCTCTCAGGAGCAGCAGGAGCTGTGTGAGGAAATCAGGGGAAGCTGTGTAGTTGCTACCACACACAGAACTGGGCAGGCTGCACATGGCATTGCTTTTTGAGATCTGGGAGGAGAGAGATTATTGGTTCTGGGAGATCTTCCACCTGCCTCAGCAGTGTATGCCATAATAGACACTCCAACCTTTCCACCCAGCTGATGGCAGATGGGTTTTCTCTGTAAATGTAAATTTCTCTGAGTTAGCCTGCATCTGAGACTCCAGTGGTTTCTCTGAACACTGAAAAAGTCTGAGGGAAACCAATTCAGAACTGACAGCTGCCCCTTCTGTAAGCATAGTCAATAAAAGAAAACATATTAGCTAATGTAAATCCTCCAGTCTGTGCATGAGTAAGGCCACTGCAGCTTGGAGCCTTCTCCTTTATAATAACTTGTGAAAAGATGGGATTTGAGATCGTTGCTTTTAGCAATTTCCTCTGAAGAAAAAAAGAAAGATGGTTTTTCCTCTTGAAATTTTCTATAATTAATCTTTATTTCATAATTATATTGCTGGCTCAAATTTTACAGGCTTAGACTGTAAATAACAACTGTGAAAAATAATTCAAGACTGAAATGAATGAGACATAAAGCTAATTCCTACCAGCCTTCTTCATGTTGCATGACACACTGCTTCTTGAAACTGACTGCATCTACACTATGTGGGAGAGGATGCTACTTTAAGGGGACATCTGTATTCATATCATCCTGGTGCCTGCATGCTTTGCTTTGGAGCAGGGAACCCAGCCTGGGCTGCAGCCTGAATCCTTACCATCTTGTCAGGTTCAGACCCTGATGCAAGGTGTCACCTTTTCCATGATGCCCACAGTTCCTTATTGAGGGAAAAAGCTGAAAGCAAGCCCAAGAGCCAGATAAACTTCTGCACAGGCAGTCAGGAGACCATGGTTTGGATTGCACTGGGAGTTAAGATGCTTAATACCAGAGGTGGAACCCAGTGTAGATTCTCAAGAAGTGAATACCAATAAAGTTTCTTCATCTTGCCATGACTAACTGAACTTAACTGAGAAATTTAAGTTTTGCTGTAGTTGAATTGGACTCATGAGTCAATGCAGACACACAGGAACCTTTCTCTGGGAGTTGCTCAAACTCTTCTGTTATGACAGAGACTTCAGACTCTGCTGAGTGAACTCTTGGTGCTGGCTCTCCAGTGGCGTGGCTCGGACTGGCTAATATTAATCCTATTAATGCCTGAACACAGACCAAAGTTCTTGCAGGAGAAATATTTTCACAGGAGGCCTTTTTATTAATACCAGAGAAGAAATCTTAATATGAAGATAAAGAGGGACATAATACGTGAGAGGGAGGGGCTTGAATGCTTAAGCAGCATTTTCCTAATAAAGTTTGAAACAGTGTCTGAGGTTAGGGAGATCTGCATGGTATGACTTTCCAACTGAGAATGTTGTATTAGCCTGTAACCATTTTTCAGTTTCATCATCTTCTCTTACTATACTTTTGAGTGGTTTTAGTTGAAAAGTAATGTTGTCTAATAGAAAGAAATTGTTCCTTGAAAACTGGAGCATTTCTTTCCCGTCTATCTGTTTCCTTGATAAATTACTTTTTAAATTAATTATACTAATACATGCAGTTTACAAACATTCTTTATTAATACCAGAGAAACCAAATAGGAGAGATGTAACAGATACTCAAAATGTACAGAAGTTTGAGATCTGTGGTCTGTGCCTTACAAAAAACATGAAAATCTACCCAGAACAGAAATCTTAACTGAGGAGCAGATTGCTCAGTGTCCATTAATTGCTGAGCTGACATAGGAGACTTTATAGAGAGCAGGAATCATTCTTCTCTATTTCTGGTTCCATACAAGGTGTAGCTCTGAGATCTGTAATCTCTGCTAAATTTGATTGAAACTGGCCAAAGTTAAAAAAGTCTTTGTGCAGGCAGTGATAACTGTGTGAAAATAGTTGAACATGTCTGCATGCATGCACACACAGAGATTGTATTCTATGGGAGGAAAACCATTTCCAGCTCAAGCTTTAAATGTCTGCATTGCCCAAAGGGATAATAATTTGAAATAATTGTGAAGGGAAGAAATTTCGTATTGGAAGTCTTTAAGGAAAATAGATCCAATAGCACTGCTTAGAGAGCTGTCTGATTGCTTTTCATGTTGCTGAAAGTTGAGATAGTCACTAGGTACTCAATGACCTGCCAACTGGCATCTATAACAGACATTTCTTCATCCATAGCCCTTCAGCAGCTTGCACCACGAGTTGAACAAGTACGAAGTATCCAGTCATGTGAGAACTAATGTACTTCTTTATTTTAGACACATCAACAATTAATTTTTACATAACATTCCACAGTAAGCTGATGTGATAGAATTAAATATTTGTATTGAAGCTTGTATAATAGAAGGCAAAAGAAGACCTGTATAGTACATTAAAAGACAGACAGCCTTTTGGCTGTGGCTGTGAACCTGAGGCATTACCTCCATGTCTGGATGTGCTAGAATGAGTTGCTTACACCTTTTTGCTTAGGCCAGCAGCTGGTAAAGGTCCTTGGCTGAGGTAGGTGAAACCTCATCTGTTCTTTGAAAAGGCATATGTGGTTCATTCAGCTGGTTCAGATTGCAGTGACAACTAACATTCACTTATCACTGACACATATTTTTCTTTGCTGGATGTATAACACTGAGCTGAGCAAGAACGAACACAAGCACATCAGGGAGAGCTGTCTGTCTGAATAGAGACTAACTCCACTATACTGTAAACCATTCCAGTGCCTCTCTACTATTGCAGAGCTTTTTCCTTTCTTTTCTTTTCTTTCTTTCTTTTCTTTGTCTCTTTCTCTTTCTTCCTTTCTTTTATTTTCTTTCTTTCTTTCTTTCTCTTTCTTTCTTTCTTTTTCTTTCTCTTTCTTTCTTTCTTTCTTTTTTCTTCCTTCCTTTCTTTCTTTCTTTCTTTTTCTTTCCTCTTTTCAAAGGCCAGTAATTTAAAACAGACAGTGCTTTTCAAAGATGCCTCTTTTCTTCTCTAATGCCACAGCACATCATTATCTCTTGCAATGTCGTGTTGACCTGGTTTTGTTCTATACATCTCTATTCCAATAAACTGGCAAATCAAGCAAGTTCTGTGCTGTACATTTGATTTTACTTCTTTCTTGAGCTCTTCTGTGACTGGTAGCAGGTTGCCTAGAAAAACAAATCATTCTTTGTATGGCAATTTTTTCTTGACTGATGGGTTTCAAGTGCACTTGTTTTGGTTTTGAATGCTTCATAAGTCACTGCATCTTTCATAGTTTGTTTGGATCTTAAATTGATATGGATGTGGTTGGTCTGTTTGAAAGATGAAAAGAACAGAGGTTTGCAATGTCCTGGGATTTTCTTGCTGTCTGGCAAAATTCATGTTCATTATATATTTGCATTTTAGAAGGAAGAGGTTACTTATGAGAACACAGTAAGACACAAAAGACAGTGTCAAGGTCCCTTGGATTTGGGTTGATACGATGTCATGAATCGGATGGGGGGGTTTAGATTAACCTTACCTCCTGCCCAGGCCTCTGGCAGCAGGTAGTATCTTTATTGAGGCGGCCAGCACCCCAAAACCCACTCNTACGTCCCTCTGCCAGTCTTCCCTGCTGCTCATTCCATTCTTTAGTTGTCGCATCTACTTTGGCATTAATGTCACCCATCACAAAGTGTAAGTTGTGTTTTGGTATTCTGTCAATCACACTTTTGAGACAATTGTAGAATTTGTCCTAGTCACTGTGTTCTTCCATCAGAAAACATCTCTGCATGATTGACATCTTTAGGAACTTGGTTTGGAATCTGGCATATATGATGTACTGGCTGATAGCTCCCCAACCAAAGCGTGATTTTTCCACAAAATCTGTCATGGTGAATGTTATCCAGTTTGCATGTTCCTTGTCACACAGATGATTCAGTTTTCAGTGGGTTCAGAGATGGGTGCCCAATTTTTACCTTTAGCAAGGATGATGACAGGAGTAAAGAAAACACCAATGCCCTTTACAGAGGCTTGTAAGCATATGGAGGGAGAGGTACAAGAACATTTCCCCGAAAATCAGCAAGACAAACCACAATTCCTGCATCTTTACCTTGCTCCAGAAGTTCCTCTTCCCATGAGCAGAAGCAGATAACCATACAGCAATTCTATTAAATAGCTGGTCAGATTATCCAGGGTGGTGTGAACATTTCCTTGCTTTCTGAGTCACTGCACTCCTGCAAAGCTCTTGGAGATGGTACAAGCCCCTCATCTAGCACTACTGTTCTTAGAAATGCAAACTGCAAAACCAGAGAAATAATGAGAGAACCAGATAGACCCTGAAAACATTGGCATGATATGGAGGAAATATGAGATTTGTCTTAGGAAAATATGACTGCACTGTAGGTAATAATAATTTGAGACACATGACTCAATATGCAGGAGAAACACAGAAAGTGGTAATACTGAAAAAGCCCCCAAACCATGGAGTGGAAGGTGTAGTGATGAACACTTCATTGCTATAGTGATGGGATAATTCTGAATACTACTTTGGACTGCCTACTTAAAGGCATCCTTTTTCCAAAGGAACTTCTGTGAATCCTTCTGGAAAACTCAAGTCAATTCTGGCCAACAATCACTTAGCAAGAAAAAATGCTGCCAATCTGAAAGGAATTTGGAAGAGCAACAAAAGTGATTAAAAGATTGGGTGGACTGAAGCATGAACATAAATATATAAACTACTGCTTGATTAAGCCATGACTAAGGTGATACACAGAGTGGAGGAAAATCAGGGAATGGAATAACATTAGCATACCTATTGATATGGCTATAGATATCCAAGAGGAAGGGTTTCTTGTGGTTACTATTCATTTTGTAATTTACACTAATGGACTGACACTATAAATAAAACACTTTAAATGGCTATTGCAAGAAAAACCCTCACTTCTATTAGGCTGTGAAAAAGAGAAGTAAAAAGACCCTTAAAAGTGAAAAGTCTCTAGCACTGGCAAAAGTATAGAGTGGATAATCTCACAGTTGCCGGAAAACAGACTGGATGATCTTTGGTCTCTTTTGCTCGTTTCAGATTCTGGTACCAATGCATATTTAGTATTAGACTGATTAGTTTTCTGTTCTTATTGTGGTAATCCTTCACTTGCTTTGCTTTCAGAGTAGGAACTCATGTAATTTATTCGTTATCAATGTAATATTCAGCTAATCTTCTGCTTATACCCTGGACTGTTTCTTCAGATTACAAAATGAAGAATGTCTTTAAAACTAAAAAATATATTATTTGGAAGCCAACAGTGGAAAAAAATTATCCATTTTCCTATTTTATGTTAGCTGTGAAATATGTCTGGCTTTCCTTAGTTATATACTTTATACTTTTAAAATAAATAACACTCAAAAAACCCCAAGAAAAGCTGCTTGTCTAAAAAGATAGACCAGTTTATTTCAGAAGATATGGAAAACACATAAATACAATGTCCATTATAGTCTCTTCAGCTGGCGAGAACAAGAATGATACAGTCTTGGCATTATTTTTGACAATATTAATATAATTGACTAGGGGACAGGGTAATCTAACAGCAACAGCTTTGGCATGTTACAGTGAAGCCAAAAAAATTGGAGTAGTTAGTTAATATCCTCAGCCTAACCTTCATATAATCGCATTACCTCCAGAACCTGTGTCACTCATGGCAGATGTCCAGGGAGAATTTGTTTGTGAGAGGATGAACTAGAGGATGAGTGAGACTCTGGTCTGCAGCTCAGCAAAGGCACACGTAGCTCCCAGTAATGCCTCAGGCATCCTCCATGAACACGGGGATATTGCACTGCCAGTGGTTTATATCTCTTGCTTCTGAATGGTCCATAATAATTCTGCCTTCTCCCCATCCTGAAACACCACCTTTCTACTTTTTCTGAGCAAAATCTATGTTCGTAAATGCACGCAAAACACCTGCCAACAGCTGGATCAAATCCACTGGCTGGCAATTAGCATGTTTTGCTGGGGACAGAGCAGCACTGGTGCTGTCTGCCAGCACTGTGATGTGCCTCCCAGCAGCCAGTGTCGTGGGAAGGTGTGAAAGCATCACAGCCACCACCACTCCTGCCCCACAATTTAGCAGGTACCCTGTGGTTTCTGAACCAAGAAGCCTTATGCTTTTCCTGAAAAATATATATTGTCCTAATGTAAGGTTTTTGTGTCACTGTAGCTGGGAACCAGTACAGCTAAAAGGAGAGCCACAAATGTATGCTCTGCAGTTTGCATCCCCTAGATTCTATATCTGACACCTAAAAAGGATTTCAATGGAATTAGCAAAATTTTAGAATAAAACATTTCTTTCCTCAAGCCCACCTCTTAGACATTACTTGTGGAGACCTGCAATACCTTGTTTCACATCTGTTTTGGCAAACACTGGTGCTGATGTTTGTTTGGTTTGCTGTCTTTTATTTTAGATGAAAATGTACAAAGTCCTGCAGCCTGAGTTCACTGTGAGGTGAGGGGCAGAAATACCCCTTTTCTGATTATCTGCCAAGACAACTTCAATCAGTTGTGATTCACATCTTCGGCTTCACACTCCAGACTCTAGCTAACCAAAATGCTGGTGCCCGTTTAAACTAGGCACCTTGTCTTCTTACTTTTCAGGTCTTTCTGACATCATGTCAGAAGGGAGGAGAGAGCATGTTGGAGTAAAGCTCACATTAATAAACAAAATAAGTATTATAACTGGGTTGAATGAAATATAGTTATATTTTGAGCCTTGTCCATAATTGCTTTACTGGTCTTATATGATCATAAAGATTGGAACAATGCCTAGCATACAAATATTTCTAATATATGTGATATTAATTGGGTTCAACATTGTGTATCAAAAATAAGGGACTCTTACTGTAGTTAGAAGGATCTGTGCATTACTAGGGATGCCATTATATGTGTAAACTACATGCAGAATGTTTTTTATTGCTGTTTCCAAATTGACTTTAGGTGAAAGCACAGCTGGGTGCGGAGGAAGCAGGCATTTAAATATTCAGCTCCCACTTTTTGAAAATTGCACTGCAATTTGGAAAGTGCATTCTCTCTTGGGAAAATTAGGCCTTAAAGTCCTGCTGCAGATGACTGATGGTGCCAGCTCTCCATCAGTCCCTCCATTCCTGTGATCACTGGTTAATTCTCCATTTAGATGGCATGACTAAATTTCACATTGTCTGCTCACACAGCAAGAAAACATACAGTCTGCACTATCTTTGTAGAGATATTAAGCAAAAAAAAAAGTCTTTTGCCTTAAAGACCTTTTTTTCCAAGATCACACTTGCACTCACTGATGTTAGCAGCAGTGGCCAAAGGACCAAGTTATAAAAAAAACTTGAGTCTTGAAAAAGAGAGGAGAGCATGACACTGGAATTTGTTCTGTTTTAAGAGAGATAACGGCTTCCTCGGCTGTTGTAATGGACCTAGGTTAATTAACACTTGTTTGTAATAACAGAAGACAGCTACCTAAGTTTAGTGGTCAACTATGGCTGCAATTCCACTGAAGAAGCAGTTCTCCTTGCCATTGCTCCTGACTGGACATCCGTATACCTTACGCCAGCTGTGTCCTCCTCTTGGTGCATGCAACCACACAGCTGCCTGTGGAAACATGATACACATTAAAATTATCTAGGGAAAAAGTCAGAGAAGTTTTGTGATCCTCTCCATGTCATGGCTACAAAAAGCCACCTGTGCAGGTACAAGGGAGGGTCCATGACCATGCAGCAACATTTGGAAGGAAGTGCAGCTACCTCCTCTAGTAGAAGCTTGGATTTAGACTGGATTCATCTGATCATGAAGCCTTTAAGGTACAGTTTCATACCATGCTGACTATGATCTAATGGTAGAAAGGATGGTACTGTACTCATTTCCTTTCCTTCCACTTCCAAGGTTCCTGATCTATTGAATGACCATGTGGTGACCCGGATCAGTTTGGTGAACTACTGGAAAACTAATCAGCCATTCGTGGTTGGACCACAGCATAGCTTCACAGCCCTGGGAAGAGTCATGGGATGGGAAAAAGTTGCACATGGCCTGGTCAGCAGTAGCTGCACTTGAAATAGATTAGCACAAAGTTGAATAGCAACCTTGCAAATCAAAGGTGGGTTCCACTTGTTTCTGCAGAGGGTGACATCTACCCCAAAATGTTTTAGAGGCTCACCACATCCCTCTCTACATAATTCAGTGCATTTCTTGTTTCAAGATAGCATCTTTAGTTTAAGGAATGTTAGGTTCCTTTTCATTATCTCCCCAGCAGGGTTTTGTGCTGGTTAGAGTTCATGGAGCCACTTACTTGAGTTTTAGATGCACCTGACCCCCCAAGATGCTAAATTATATTTATATCCACTTTAAGGCCACTTTAAGCTTGCTGGAATGGTGCTTGTAAGGCCCAGTGGGAAACAGATGTACTCATTTCCCAGCTATGCTTGTCCATAGATGTCCAGATACATTTTGGTTCTCTACTCCTTTTTTTATTTCATGTTGAGTTCAGTGGCATTTGGGGAGCCTCATGTGTTTCTTGTTCTCTAGTAGAGGGGAGTCATAATTTTTTTTTTAAAGGGAATCTGTATGAGGATTCATATCCATAAAGATTTCTAAAATAAATGAGGGTGACAAAGTTCAGCTAAAGAGGGCTTCTTTATTGACAGAGATAGCAAGCAGAGAGCACCAAAGTCTCAGTAAATAAATGCCTGGTAATTGACTTACAGGAAAAAAAGTCAGCCTTTTAATAAGTTGTATCATTTGCAATGCAAAAATGGTCCATGATGTTATTATTACAGAGTTTTTTTGCTTGTTTCCCCCTTCCTGCTTCCTAGTTCTAATTCAATCTTTATTATTTTGCAAGATTTTGCCAGCAGAAAAAGCCTCCATACATCAAAGTGGGTAGTGAGCGTCTGGGATGAGGTTCTGTCAGGGGAGAGAATGGGACACTCAGCATTAGGAGAAAGTACTGTGCACTTAGAGATGAACAGTTTTATTTTAATCCTTTCATCTACTTTAGCTCCTTTTTGTTTCAGCTGCCATAAACACTTGCTGTGGAGCCAATGTTCGGTACTGAAAAGATTTTTTTTGTGTGTTCCTCTCATTTCTGTTGAAACATGACACTCAAATTGGAGATAGGAGCAGAGATCAACAAACCCTGTCAGCTCTTGTCAACCCAGGTGTAACAGTGTGATCTTCTTAAATTGCTTCTAATCTGCCAAAGATCTCTTTATCTGCAGTCTCCATCATGCTGTTTGCTCACATTTGGTTAACACTTTAAATTTCCCTTTTGGAGGTGTCACTGTTTGCCATTTAGCAGCTAAGAAGAACTGTGAGAGCAGCTTAAAGCACATGGATTTGGGAAGCTAGAAAAGCTGATTAGCTATTCAGGGAGAATAATCTTATTGAAAGTAGTAAGAGCTGTATAAAGAATGCTTTTCCCTTTTCTTGTAACAATCTTCTAATTATGTTGTCAAGCTTGCTGTCGTGTTCTCCCCCTGTGCCATTAAGAAACCGTTTTCTAAGTTAAGAAAGAGATTTCCAGATTGTGATGATGTTTGCTGATTTTTTTTTTATTGTTTAAAGAATCT
The DNA here is from genome assembly GCA_013397815.1 of Aleadryas rufinucha. Classification (NCBI taxonomy): domain Eukaryota; kingdom Metazoa; phylum Chordata; class Aves; order Passeriformes; genus Aleadryas; species Aleadryas rufinucha. The sequence goes on from VZTH01013867.1 coordinate 177,211, forward strand.
GTATGTATTAAGCCAAACATTAAAAAATTATTCATGTGCAGCATAATTATCTGAGATGAGGCGCTCAAGGCTGTGGCGGTGGCAAGAAAGGCAAGGGGGTGCTTGGCAGGTGGGGGTTATTCTTCCATGTGCCAGGGGATTTCACTGCTGTGACTGAGATCTGAGTCTAGGAGGAACCTTTGTGACTAAAATATGATCACAAATCGATAGGTGCACAAGGGGTCAGAAGCAAGGCCAACAGATACCTGCAGCTGCAGATTTATGAGCAAACCCCAATATTTCATGGTAATGGATGAACAAGTCCAATTGTGCTCTAATCTACTCCTTTATTTTTTCTGCTGTTCATATTTTGATGAAAAGAATAGGAGCCAAATGTTTAAATATTCCCTTCAAATTGGATGTCTGGTAATTCAGTGGCACAGTATGGTTGCATTCACTGATATCAGCATGTTGGTGAATATGCAATATCATATAATTAAAATAAAATATATTACTTGCCAACCAAACCTAGACCTGCTCAACCGTCTTCATGTTTCTGATTAATGGCATAAACACCACCTATCCTGTGGCTTTGACTTTAATATTTTCCTATTAAAAATGCAGTCATTTGACCAAACACAATATCAGTAGTATTCATTAATTTAATTTTGCTGCTGAGTCTCCAAATGACAGTTGAAGTTCATATTAATAGCTGGTAGGATTAGGTGCATCAAATTATTAAAACCATACTACAGCTGAGGAAAAAAATCTGAAGAATAACTGTCTTTATCAAAATGACTAACTATGGTGTCAGTTCTGACACTATGCATCGAGTTTTGGTATTGAGACACGGGGACTTATTTTTCTCTCACAGTTAATGACTAAAGGTGTTGCGAAAGTGTTACTGAGCAAATACAGTGCACTGCATAAGTTATTTGTTTAAAAGTATAATGGCATGCCATCACATATTTCAATTTTCTGGATGTTTCCCAGAGTCAAATTTCTTCTTCTCCTATCTGCCATTGTGTGTCTCCACTTTATTCAGCAGAATTACTTTTTATTTCAATAGCAAGAGAAAAGAATTTGGCTACAAAATTTTCCATATACAAAATACTTGCTACCTGAGTGAAGATAGTTCTGTTTGAGTGATGCAACTCACCAAAGTCTAACCATTTTTCTTTTATAACAAAGTAACAGTCATTTTAGAATTTTTTTTTTTTAATTCCCCTCATGTTTTTTGCCATGTCACGTATGTATCTATTATCCTACTTAGGTATACAATTAGCCAATTGAAAATTTTTTATCACTTTCTCATAACATATATCAACTACTTGTACACACACACACACATACACACACGCGTGTATATATACAGAGAGACATACATACATCCATGCATACATACAACAAATTCTCCTGAAGACTACCAAGTAGGCTGACAGAAATTATGAACATTTCTAACAGAAACCTCTTTTATTTGCGCTTCAATTAAAAGTTAGGGAAATATTTACGTACAACGTTTTTGAGTTGACAGATCTGCAGTTTCAGATGAAACCATAGTGTATTTTCCAGAACGAGTCAGAATTCACTTTTCTTTCATACAGACACATTATGTACTGTATTAGCAAGGACAATATGTTCTAGTCTGTAAACAAATCCTCACCATGATGAATTTTATAAGAAAGCTAATACTAATACTTAACACAAGAGTTTGCCTCTATGAGTGGAAAGCCAGATGTGCATCAAGGATTTGACAAGTAGGAAGAAGTTGATATATATTTCATATATACATATGCATATTTCTTTTGATGAATAGAGCTAAACTTTGCTCTCATAAAGTATGCATCTACAGTGAGAATCAATTTCTCCTGAGTGAGATTTTCCCTTTTTTTGGTCTTCTCAGACACTATAATCACAATGGTAACCCGGTCAAAATTATTGCTGTTCCCAGACCCAATGTCATTCTAGAGGGTATGAATAGTATGTAGGTTTTTGGTCAGTCTTAGATTTGAACAGACCCTCAGTATGCTAACTCTAACACATACTTTTCCAGCGCGTGACCTCCACACCTAAAGGGCTCATCTTTTCTCTTCAGAGAATGCTTTATCAGACAGAGCAAGTTTATGATCTGTACCTAACCTGGCAATCTCCCATAATCACATGGGATTGACATCCATGTCCTGCTCTTCCTTTCAATGGTGAAAATCAGTATTCTTTCCAGAAAAAGCATCTCCATTTCTTCACTTACTATATGAATGCCTAACATGTGGAATTATGTCAGATTCTGAACTACTGTTTAAACCTCAGGAAGTTCAGTGAAAGGAATGTGCCACAACCTGATTGCAAGAGGTAGCTGAAGGGTACATAAACTGGGAAATACTGCAGATTACCTGTGCAAATTTTCATATGGTCTTTTCATAGTGCCTGCTGGTGTGTTTGGGAACATTTGGGTGCAGCAGTAGTGTAACAGGTGTATGTCAGCCTACACACAATTTGATGCTGGAGAGCATGGGAATCATCTTTCAAGCTGATAGATGCATTGGCTGCCTTCCATTCAGGGTAAGACAAATAATTTTGTTCTTTTCTGGAGTTGTAACAGAGATATCACATTCAGTGCTCATTCTTTTTCAAAACTTTTATGCAGTAAACAGGCTGCCACACAAACATGTGGTTTCTTCTTCCTACTTCACATTTTATTTGTTTTCTCTGCCTGCCTCCTCAGTGCCACTACTGAGAGCTCTTCCTGCAGAGGATGATAAAAGCTCATTCTGATCGTTCTAATAGTCTAGTCATTCACAAGCTGTATCATTCTTGACCCAGAGTGTATAATTAATTTAGATTATTCACAATTTATGAATGTCTCCAATGAATCATAACTTTTATACATAACCTCAGTTTCTCACGATTATTGCCATCCCAGTCCCCAAGATATAGAAGGCTGCAGTCTCTGATTTGAAGAGCTTACTTTCTAATTTGATCTAAGACAGAGGTGAGCATGAATGAGTAAAGAAGGAGAGAAAGAAAGAATAGTGGGCTCCTATTCATTACATAGGTTAGTAATGTCACAGCTTGATGATTCTGAATAATTTTCAAGTATCTCTTTTATAAATCAATAAATAATGATTGCTGTTATTACAGAGCTGTTTAACCACTATTTTTTGGCTGATTCTTTTAAGTATCATTTTCAGAAGTGGATCATGAAGAGCAAAGGAATAGAGTAGAGAAGAAAAACAGAACTGTTTCCATGCGTGTGGAATAACATAGATAAATAGTGTAGAGGAGAGTCTTACTAAGAAGCTGTCCGTGAACTACTTGCTTCAATTTTTGTGGCAGAGTGAAGACTAGCTTTATAGTCTGAAGTGCCAGAAGACAGGAACAGGGGGACTGAATAAAGGCAAGATGGTTAAAGAGAAAGGGCCATTATGCACTTATTGCTGCACTCAAAACCTGCACATATGAATGAAGTCGAGGTAAAATGCCAGAAGGAGGAAGACTGGATGGGAGAAAGGATTTGGTTAACTGCATACCAGGTTACTGCTAAAGGTTGAGCTGAGAGCTTAGAACAATGGTTGTCCGTAGATACATGCTTGTGGACAAGGTTATTCTCAACCTTAACTATAAGGAAGATTAATTTCAACTGAGTTCTTGTCATCCAAAAGTCAAGTGTTCAGTCCAGAGACAAGCAGCAGCACTTCCAGAGCAATATTTACATCTTTTTGCAAGCAGGTGGTAGTCATCAAGAACAGAACTGAACCACGCATCAACAGAATCCTCTGTTTCTGCAGGATAAACTACATAAATGTGCATGTGCAAGTGATTGCTTTCACTCTTATAAGGCCTGTTTTCTTTCCATGATAAGCAAAGAAATGTAAGGAAGTGTGCTGTGTTTCAGATTTTAGGGTTTGGGGTTTTTTTTAACATTATGACACTATGTAGAGTACATCCAATACCGAAGTGGTATTTATTTTAGACACAGCTGCAAAAAATCTCTTCCCACTTCTTGTGGTTAAAAAGAGAAAATGTCAGTTAAGAAAACTCTAAGATCAATAACTGCAGGTTTTCATTGTCTTGTAAAATAATTTTCAAGAAAAACTGTGGCTGCAGTTAGACAGATATTTGATTAATATTCCATTACGAACTAACTTCAGAAGAGGCCCCAGAAGGCACCACAGTTGCTTCCACCAAAAAAACCCCAAACAAACCAACAAAACAAACAAAAAAACCCCAACCAAACAAACAAAAAACCAAAAAACAAACAAACAAAAAAACCCCACCAAACTGCAAATGAGATATTTTCTCATTTGAAGATCCAACCAATGCCTGCATTTGGTATTGATTTCTCCCAAAGGTTACACGACTGTACATCACCGTGAGAAATCAGTAGAACATCTCTTACTCAGCTGGTTGTTCCCATTGTCCTGTTGTGCCCTGTGATCCTCCAGGAGTTCAGTGCAACAACCACTGCCATCGCCCTGGGTGCAGCTTCCTGTTCTGAAGGGTTATTTAGCAATGGTAAATCGTAGCAGAGATTAGAGGAGGAGGAGGAAGGAAATGGAGAGGTAGTCTTCACAATGTCCAAGAGGTAACTGCTAGGCTGGTCTTACCAAATGAGCGTGATTTCAGGTCAGGTCTAGATGGAAATGTCAGAGGGTGGGAAAGTTTTTGTTCTTGTTCTTGGCAAGGAAAGTTGTAGGGCACTGCAGGGAGGCAATGCACCAAACTGGAGTTTAATCTTTGTTCCTGACATGAACCAAAATAATTTCAAGCTTACAGGACTCCAGCAGAGCTAACCAAGGAGATGGGGGTGGGCTGGCCTTTCCCAGACAGAGTGTGCAGCCTTGGAGCAATATCTTTCCTGATGTTTGCTTCTATTTTTTGTGTAGAAGAACAGTGAAATACACACTTCAGCCTGAGCTCCTTCATGCTACCTGCTGAGGTTTTCTTTGCAGCATGTCCATTCCTTCTTTGCTTTCTGCCATGCTTCGTCTATTTGGCTGGATCAATGTGTAACTACAAGTCAAAGTTCCAGCACTGATACATTAGAGGGCACGTGAATCCAAATGGGGTGATGAACCCAGCAGAGCAGATGGAATGTGCCCTGAGAGGTTGTAGTCAGAAAAGCATAAGAACCACTTACTGCAGCAGGTCTTCATATAGTGAAAGTTCACTGTTTAGGAGCATAGAGTTCTATTCCCATCAGGAATATAGTGTTATTAATATGAAATACATGAATGAGCTGTAAATAAATAATCAACAAGTTTACATGAAGGTCATGGATTTTCTAGTTGATGGGAAAAAAGAGAAACAATCATCTTAATTTTTCTTAACTTTCTAGTTCTGCTGTTCAAAACTAGAGCTATAAACTAAAGTTTTCTTGCCTTCTTATCAGTTCTCTCACCACCAGTGTTTGGCTCTAGGATAGAATAAACTCCAGACTTAGAGTATTGTAGATGTAGATAAAATGCAATCTAGAATCCAGGTCATCTAAAATAGACAAGTACATTGTTCACCCAAAGCATTGTCTAGGCTCCTTTTACTGTCCATCCTATGTATGACAAGAGCTTAAACACCTTCCTCCCATGCAGACTTTTGCATTGCAGACACTCGCAGGTAGGTGCCTGACTGTGAAGCTGAACATTACTCATGAATTTCAAAAATGGTCTCCAGCTTTTCTTGTAGCACAGCTGCTGGAGGTAATTGATCTACTTGGGTGAGGTGGAGAATGTTTTCCCCAAAATGTTTCTCCTACTGCTTCTTGATATCATGACATGAACTGGAGAAAGCAGTTATGCCTGTTTCAACTTCATGAAAAATAAGCCTTCATGCTTTGGTTTTGGTCAGGTTTCCTCAGAGAAGTAGAATCAAGTTTGTAAACACGAACCAAACCAAAACTGACTCACATTTCAAAGGAATGGCAGGCAAGCAATGCACCAAACTGGAGCTTGGTAACTAACATAACTCTTGAAGTCTTTTCTTCATCCCCATAATTTTGCTACCCAGCCACAAGGCAGGTCTAGTATCATGTCTGTGTACAGCAGGAAAGGTTTTGGTGATTGAACTTCATCACTAAGTGGAGTGTTGAACATTATAGAAGCACTGAAAAAAGGAAGAGAGAGCAGTAAAATTTGAATTAAGTTGATGTATCCAAAGCCTTGCCGTTCCAGCAGAATGTCTCCTAACTGCATCCCTGTAGCAAACTAATCTGTTCATAACTTTCTAATGGCACAACAAATATGCCTGGTGTGTATGTTTATGTACTAGTTTATGTCTCTTCAGTAAGCAACTATCCCCAAGATAATTCAATGTTAGGTTTCATATGAAGTATCTACACATTGTTGTCCAGAGTCAAGTTAATCTGTGTACTGAATTTCTCTTTGGAATGTCCTCTTGGTAATTGTATTCAGAAATGCATTTTTACTCTTGATCCTCAGTGTCTCTGGTCTGCTGTTCTTCCCTTGCTTCTTTGCGTAAGGACCTGGCATTACCCTGGTTGGAGAGCCACAAGTATTTGCTTTCTTCAGTTAGAAGTGGAAGAAGTAAGTAGGGTCTGCATAATGTATTTTCAAGAGTACTGTTTAAAAGTCAGTTCAGGGTAAATGATCTATAACAACACTTAAAGGACAGTGACAATGAGAGAGAAATAATTTTTTTTTGCTCTGTCCCTCCACACCATTTCTATAATCCATTAGTTAAACCTAAATTATGTCCTTGCTCAAAGTCATGCCTGTTAACAAGAGGTTTCTTTCTTAGGTATTTTTCACAGGCCCTTTGAGAAGAGCCCACAAACCCCACATCAAAGTGAATGGCTTTTTTCCCAGGACGAAGGGGCACCCCTGGTGCTGAGAGTAAAAAGCATACTAGATTCCTATGGAAAGAATGGGAAATACTAATCATGGCGGGAAAGGCAGAAGAGCAGTATGAGAGGCAGACCTTGCTTTGGACAAGGACAAAGCAATCAGGAAGATTTTTTTTTTTACATTGGTGGCTCAATTTCTGTAATTCATTCAGCCTAAGGAGATGACTCCTAATCTAAGACCTAGGCACACAGAAAATGCTTAACTGCTAATACATATCCTTCTACCCAGTGCAAACGTCTGTCAACACACACAACAAGAAAACATAACAACAATATGGGAAGTGTTCACAAGAATGGATGCTCTCTTTGTAGCTGAAGAGCTGATTACAGGCAATAGAAATATCTGGAAGTCAGTGGTGCCACTTAATCTCAGGTATCATGAAGATGTCTCAAATTTATAAGCCTGGTTTTAAAAAAATGGTAGGAAAGCAAATGAGTCTGCAGCCGATGTCAGTGAACCCTGCCTGCACCAGACTATCTCAAAGTTTAACATCCTCCCCACCCCCAAAAAAAAAGATTAAGTCTGTCTGAATTTTATTCCCTCATTCAAAAATCCATAGATGGAGAGCAGGAAGAAATGCTGCAGTATTTGACTGGATTGCCTGTTCATACAGGACATGATATCTTTCTAGAAATAGGAACACAGCATGTCTTGCACAAAGAGACCATTTTAAAGACTCCAGAGACTAATAAGGTTGCTACCTGCCCTGGTAAGAAGCTCCAGCATTTATGTACCTTTACTTCTAAGAATTCTTTTTTCTTCCAGTTTAATTTTGTATTTCCGCTTTTGTTATGCATTTTTCTGAAAGACTGAGTATCTTCTCCCTACAGAATATCTTTTCCATGTCTGATAATCTAAAGAGAGTGATCAAGTTGCTTATCAACTCTTTTGCTAAAAAAGCAGCAGTAGATAGACTTTCCCAAGAATGATACTACCTGGAATTTTTCCATCTATTGAAATATTTTCCATTTTTTAGCTCTTTTGAGTGTTTCCCCCCTCTTTATAAAAGATGTATACCAAAGCTGGACACAAGGTTTTAATAGAAGTCTCGTCAAGGGGAAAAAACCCCCAGTTCTTGGGTTTTATTTCATATTTCTAATTAGCAAGGGCTACATTGGTCACAGCATCACAAATAAAACTCAGGATTAGGCAGTTACTGATGGCAACACCCATCTCCTCTGAATTTTCCAGTACAGGTTTCCACACCATAGATAGAACTTGTAATGTTCATACAGAAAGATTCATTCCTAGACTTCCAAATGCTGTGTTTATTTCTAAATGTGACTATTCCACACAAAGCACATAGCAGTGGATTACACTTTACTCCACCCTCTGATAATGTACTAAAAATATTGTTTCACTTTACCTAACATGGCAGCAACCAAATTTGGGTTCCAGTGGTGCTGCAACAGTTAAACAAGGGTGTGGGTATGTGAGGGACAATACAGAATAGAGGAACGAGCCCTGCAAGACATTACTTTTTTTTTGTGTGTACCAGGAAGTATTTGTGAGTCTGAGCAAGACAGAATGCCACAAGCAGAAAAGTTTAGGAGCTGCTTACCTATGTAACTGATTAAAATAATTTGATACTGTGAGACCAAGGACCATTCCCTAGAAGCTCTAGCAGTAATGCTCATTGATGCCTTCCTATTGGCAACCACATTTTAAGACCTGTCAGTGAACCAATTTTTAATCCACCCAACTTGCACCTGCAACCTAAGGTTTTTAATCATGCAGTACTGTGTCAAATGCCTTGGAGAAATCCATGTAAACTATGTCAGCACAGTTGCCTTTATCAGGAAGACCTGTAATCTTGTCAAAGAAAGCTATCAGGTTTTTTGACAAGACCTACTTTTCATTATACCATACTGACTGGCATTAATTAGGTTTTTAATCTCTAGGTCTGTGTTCCTAGAATCAGAAATTAACTTTTCATGAAACAAATGAATCTACCCTGCTATCCCAGGAAACTGCTCAGGCTCCTCTAAATAACCAGATTTCATTGCAGGTCTCATTCTTTTGGGGCTTCCCACATTATTTTTAAAAGATGATTGCTTTAAGTACTTGCAGTCAGACAAATCTTACAGTATCTTCTTTAAGTGTTTTTCAAGACTTGTATGTGAGTTTCTAATTATGAAAATGTCACCAACACATAGCACAATTTGAAAATAAAATACCTGGCTTCACTATTTTTAACTAAAAATTATTAATGCATCAGCATTATTCATCATTGGAATTACTTCTGTTATAAGAGAAAATTAAATGCCCAAAACAACAACTCAAGGGGGCATAATTTTTCCCAAATTCCTCTGGATGTGTGTGAGTTCCTCCTTTGACATCAGGTACAATTCATTACAACACACTTCCCAGGACAGACCAAGAAATTAAAGAAGTGGTTACTTAAAGATAACAACAATAAGAGAAAATTTTCTGTGGTTTGCAGTGCAACTCAGCACTCATGAGGTCACTTCTATAATACTAATTGATCTTTCATTAACACGGTTCAGAAAAGATTTGGACCAACAGCAGAAAGTCAAGATGAGCACAGCAGCGATGAAGAGGCAAAACTTGTGAAAAGATATTTAAAAATTGGGTTGAAATTTGGTAAACTTTGGTAGAAAGGATGACAGGGGAAGAAGATAACAGCCTTCAAGTACATGAAGCATCCCTGCACAGCGAAAATATGCGTATCTGTTCTCCTTAGCCCTTAAATGAATTGGAGACCAAGGCTGAATATGCAGAAGACCTTCTAAAAACACGAGTGCTCTGGAGACAGTGGTGTCTTTTGCTGGATGTTTTTCTGCCTTGGACCATGAAGTAAATGGATGGTCCCTTCTGGTGTCTTCCAGTCCTTACAGTCTGTGTCACAGCTATCGGGAACAGGACTTTTCTGCCCAGGGTCTATCATGAGACTGAAGGTGTAAAAAACCCTCTTTCAGCAACTTTCCTTCCAGTCATGAGGTTCTTTCTCCTGTGCAGGTTTGTGGTGGGTTTTTTTCTACATATCCTTAAAAATAGACAGTCTGACATTCTCATCATCATAACATGGAGTCATTTCCATTGTTATGAGCAATGAGTTAAGAAGTGAGGTAGATACCTCTGTCACTGTAATTTGCCTCTATTTGTCAGGCTGTATTAAATGTTCACTTAAGAGTTATTTTATCATTTTTTAATTATCTTGGCATTTATTTTATTTACTAATAGCACAATTTTGTGTGGGCTGCGTGTAGCAGCAGGCAGCAGCATAACAGTGATTCTGCACAGCTGCTAATGCCTCTTCTTCACGGAGAGTGAGTGGGAAGAGCGAGGAAATGAGTGGAGATCTGGCTTCTTCCTTTCGGTATGCCAGCTAGCACAGTTGAATCATCACAGCAGGGAAAATGCAAAACTGTGTATCAGCAGCAGATGACTTCCCTTTGGAGCACAAGAGCAGTGCAGTACACATTTAGGTACTTCTCCATAAAAAACATGTTAGATGGTGCAGAATATACCACACACAGATGCTCAACTTAGCCCTGAGTGAGTTGGCTGAGGCACAAGATGTCAAGCAGACACATCAGTGTGGTATCCCACCTTGGCTAATTCACCCCAAGTGACTGGTACTTCTCAAGACCTCTATTGTGCTACATTGAAATCTCAGTGAGACTCAGGCAAGGTTTAGATTTCTAAGCTCCAAATCTCTTCAGACCACCACTGAGCTGCTAACTGAAAATGCTCCTTAACGTCTGGCATTAAAATTGTCTTAGATTTGTCTTCTTCTTCGTGCATTTGTGTGTGTGCGTGTGTGTATCTAGCAGGGCATCACTATGGACACCAAATGCTTAAGCCCCCGTATTCTCCCACCTTGGCATTTCTTTCCTTCTTGAAGCTGACTCCTAAGAGGTCCATGTCAGTCAGTAAGAGCTCTTTGAAATCACCTTTTGGAGCAAGTGCTACATAAGGTACAGGGGCAACTACATTCTATTAAATAACTCGGAAACATTGGATGCCTTGTGCTAAGCAATGTGACTTACTATTAAAGACTGTGCCCTGAAAAAGAGATCCGTATACCCTAGAGGATGACCTTTTGCCTAGGGGCTGGTCAGTCTCATATCATTGTCCTGAAAGAGCTCTAGGAACTCTGGAGTTTACTCTTGGGAATTGTGTTCATGTCATAGATAGATATGGTCTTTTTATAAAATAATTTTTAAAAATACTAGAATGGAGATTAAAAGCCAGGTATGTTTCCTTCTTATATGAGCTGCTTAGCATACAGATTCCTTGCTCTTCCCAATGCACTCGTAAAAGATCCCTTTAGATCAATCCCATGAATATCTTCCACCAGTGGTTTCTACACAGCTTTGGGGATTTTGTTTTCTTGCTTTAAAGGTTCTGTCATCTTGGCTGTTGCAAAAAGGCTGTGGTGGTGTTTAAATACTTATCATGTTAGCTACAACTGCTTTCTTTTCATACTTCTCCTTCCAATGTATAGGGGCAGTCACTGGACATTAAACTGTGTAGTTCAAAGGAATAGCTCACAAACTGCTAACTAAACATTGTGCTGTAACAAGCAAGGGATAAGAAGGACCACTCAATTTCTTCAATATTTCCTGGTTTTTAGTTCTTACCTGTGCAAATTTAACAATAATTTATGGAAATGTAGCAAATAAACAGCCAGTTGTGCCCTGCTTTAGGATCCTGCCAGCACATACTCAATCGCAGTAACTCATCCTGTTGAATTTTGTATATCTACATACCTTGCTGAGCTGAGACAATATTGGCAAACTTGAAATGGCTTCAAATTTTTCTCCTGTAAATCTGATGGGATTCTTTCAGTTTTATCTGGAAATCAAAAATCTCACCATTAGTTTAGTAGTTAATGGAGAACTTAAGGTGTAGTATTATGGAAATTGCCAAAGGAAAAAGGCATGACACTTTTTTCACTGTGTTTCAGTGTCAGAAAAATGGAGCATTTTTCCTTTCTGAACTTGACAGTTCTTTCAAAGCTCCTTCAAATTCATAAAGTTGTAATCAAAGCATTTTTATTTATACATGAAATTCAATTAATTTTTAAAAAATACCTGGTTAGATGCATGTAAACACACTAGTTAAGCTGTTTATCTTCATTTTTTCCACTTCAGTGATTGAGACTGTGTAGAATAGACCGTAAAAACTGCACCAAAGAACATTTTCTCTTTTTCTTGCTTGTCAAATTATTGCTGTGACACCCATAGTTAGTAGTGAAACATTGTGAACCACTGTTAGCAACAAAAAAACAGAATGTGAGTTACTCATTGAGTTTAGGTAATGTACCATAAAACATTGCATGAAAACACTAATTTTGTCAATATATATTAGTAGACAGAAACAGTGTTTACCAACGAGAAGCTGAAGATGGTTTTAAACATAGTTTATTTATCTGAAGGGGTTTTTTAAGCTCTACTTAATCACTTTATGTTGAAGGAGCAGAATCTGCAATTTGACCTACATGTCAGTCAGTCCTGGGGAGATGTTATACCTGACAAATGCTGACATTTTTACAGTGAGCGACACGTGCATCATATCTTTGACATTGAGCTATCTGTTAAGGCATCAGTGGTGTTACACCAACCATGTTTTGTCATTTTTATCTTTACCATGTTATTTTGATTAGCCTCCCTTTGTATTTGACATACATGCAACATACAGGAAATTTGTAGGTCATCACTTCAGTCTTGCTGGTACTTCTCTTAGGAGTCTAAGACAGCACCTGACATTAGCTCCTTCCTCACAGACCTGCCCTGACTTTGGGTATCTTACTGAAGATGATCCTGAGACTATTGTTACAGTGTGGCTTTAGGAGCTGTACAGATAAGAGCTAGTTTTATTTAATTTATCTGAACTGTATAAAGAGAATCATAAACCCCAGTATTGTCAACCTTTAATAATACTACCATTGAAACCTTTCATTATCTTAATATCAGTGTATTCAAGGAGACGTTCTTTGTCTCTGTCCTTTTTCTTAAGATGCCTGTTTCTCAGTGTTAAGTAGCAATTGTTGGTTAAGACCAGCAGAGGGGAAAGCATTATTTCTTGGATAGCAGAACAGTTGATCTAAGCATACCATAATAAACTTTATAACGTGGCAAACCTTGCAGCTCATGCATTTGTTCATTACCTTTTCTCAGTCTTTCTCCATAAGGTTTATTTTCTGTGCAGCTTCTTATACTGCTTCTGTGGTTCTAGATGATGAGATCTGGTCAGAACAACTTCTGTTGCACATTTCATTCTCTGTTCTGTCACCCTCCAGGGGAAGAATTGTGAGTGCGGTAGATTTGGCTTTGCAAGCAGACTAGGAAGGAACAACCAGACCCTATGCACTACAGACAGGCACGCAATGTAGATTCAGCCTAGAAGACTTCCCCAGGCCATGTACTCAACAGGACATAGGTCACTACCTCATCACAAAAAACCCAAGCCCCTTCCAGCTAGATTCTTGCTGCCAGTGCCTAAGCATCAAGGCTGTTTCTCTTCAGGAAAGCCAGGGGCAAGACCCCCCAGAGAGCAGGCAGTGTGAATCTTTCACCTCTCTCTTGAAATCCAATAGCACAAGAGTCATGATGACAAAGCACATCAGGAAAGGTGAGTTATCGGTAGGACAGAAATAGAAACTGTGGTGTAAATGATCAGCAGCCACAAAAGCCATGCCTTGCCACTAGAAAAGAAAGGTAATGATTTCAGGATAGTCAATATCCTATGCTGCATATTGTCAGTGGTCCAAACATGCCAGGAAGTGGACCACACCTCAGGAGAAAACAAAAAGTATTGATAAATCTTATCAGTCCTGTTAGGAGAAAATGTTCCTTCTGGACTATAAAAGTGGTGCCATTAATGTCAGCTTGTGAACAAAACATGACAGATGACCATGGAGAGCTTTTCATGGAGTATCATGATGACCTAATCTATGGCAGCTCATGCAATGAGCATCTTCCAGTTCTTCTTACACTCCTCATCCTGGAGAAAGACTTGGGAGGATACTGTTCCTCTGTTACTTGTATCATAATTTCTACACAGGGGAAACATTGACCTGCAACCTAGATGTCCCACAAAGGTGTTAGTCTGGATAAGCAGGAGACTAGGATGTCTAAACATGTCATGGCATAAATTCATGGCATCACAAATAGTCAAGGCACAGTCCAGAACCAAATTCCACCTCCAACACCACCATCCACTCAGAGTTTGTGCTTAGGTGATGCCTATCTCCAAAATTTCAAAGAAGGACAATTATTCTGCTTCCCCACCATCACTACTGAAAAGCAGTCCATCCTGCAAGAAGAACTCATCTGTGGCTTTTGTTCATAGAAAGCCAGAAGTGTAAAGATAGATATTCACTTACCAGCTAATGAATGGCAACTAAATCTCTTTTCAGCTTCCTTCAAAAAATCAAACACCTCAGGTATCTCAACACCTGAAACCTCTGTATTTTTTATGTGTTTTATAGTCACTGATATGTCCTGGTTCTCATCAGAAAAAATGACAACCTGATATAACAGCAGTATTCCTTTAATCTAAATCAGATTAAATAAGCAATGTTTTTAATGAGTTTTGCATATAAACAAATGATTTGGTTTCTTCGGCTTTGTAAATCACATTTATTCATTCATTCTCAGAAGTTTTTACTAACTCTGTCTTCATTATTTGAATTTCATATTAAAGGTATGGGAATGAGCCAGACCTTTTATCTTACCATAATAAACATCTTGTAATATAAAAATGAACACAGATCAACCAAAGCGTATGGCTGGTATTCCCTTCATGTGCTCTAACACCTGGCAAAATTATTCATTAATTCAACAGCCATATTTAAAAGCAACAGTTCAAAGGCCTGTGAATGGTAAAATAACGTGTTCAGAACTGAAGTGCTCTTCAGCAGCAGCAGTGTCAGAGTTTAGAGAAAGAATCATTTCCTGTGAGATGGAGGGCGAGGGAGAGCGAAATAGCGGTAAGGAGGATCTCCACTTTGTAAACTTGTTTCTTCAGAGTCTGGCAAGGGCAGCAGATATTAGATGACATGCATTTAAGAAGAGAATTTTCCACACTAAAGTTTCTTTATAAAGAAAACTTCCTTGGGTTACGTGATTTGTTTTTTCTCCCGTCAGGAGTTAGTCACCAGGCAAAAAGTGACTCATGAAGTAAACAGAAAACACACAAAGGAAAAGAAGGGTTAGGACTTTGGTGCAATACTTTTAGATGTATTAGAAGATGATTAGTATGTAATTTAGCTTCTGTCAGTTGAAAAGTGAAACATATGCTAGTCACATAGAGCTACTTACAAAGGTCTTGTGTTTGTTTGTAGCAGATGAAATGCACCGTGTGCAAGAAGCTGTCCCAAAATGGATTTGCTGCACCTCAAATGTCTTCATCCTTGAGAAACGTTTTTGCCAAAGACTGATTGCTACTTCCTTTTGCAAGATTTATACGTAGATTTTAAGAGTATGTTCTATTCTTCATGGAAGCCAGTAATTCCCAAGCTTTGATCTTTTGGATGCATTTACATAGGGAATTTGTATGAACTCCAGGGCATAAAGAGTTGGACTTGTGCCATCCTTAGCACAATCCCAAACACCCAGAAATATCTATAGCTTGGAAGAATCACACTTAAATATGACTGCCCACACCTACTCTGATCGCTACATGCCCAAGACTGCCTTCTAGGGACAAAAATGTCAAATCCATGACAGAGCAGCCAGTGCAGGGCCCTATTTATACATTCATGCTGCTGCATAGAAAAAGATGTTATTTGGTTTGTAATTTACTGACCCACAGATATTCCAAGTCTTAAAATGTAGATGCACATTGTAGGATGTGGAACATGTGATGGATGAAGCAGGCCATGTACCCATGCCCATCCAAGAGTTTAAAGAGCCCCTCTAAAGCTGTTCAGTTTCAAGATTTTTTGCTTTTCATGTGACCAAATGTGTTCATTTCAGGGAGCCTGCTTCTGTGCAGGAGTGCTACAGACTTGAGGTTCAGGAGCTGATATATATTTTATAACAATTTATTTCTCTCCTGTAAAATTATAACATCATAGCAGGCCTCATGCAAGCTTACTGAAGTCCATTGGCATCTTTCAATGGAAATAAAATCTCCCATAGACTGCAGTGGACACTGACTCAAACCTCAGAGGACACTGACTCAAACCTGAGATGGTCTTTACAGGGTTCAGAAATTATTTTTTCTTTATCTCACAATTTCCTTTCCTTTGGTGATGGTATATTTCTCATACAATAAATTACTGAAACATGGACTCGCATTTACATCTTAAGATGCTATCTCCAGAGGATGGAAGTAATTATTCCATAGCACCTTTCACCTTCTTCAGTCTATGTAATTTTAAATGTCTCCATCCATTAAGTGATTTTTAATTGATCTTCTCCCTTAAATCCCCAATCTTTCCTCTCGAGGTTATTGAATTATATGTGTTGTATTGGGTAGTGTTCCATTAAAGGTTTTCATGTTTTTGATCCAGTAATAAGTGCAAGCCTTGGGTGAAGGAGAGGCAGCTGATGGTCTTCTGCTTTTATTTTGAGACCTGTTTTTTCTGCACTGAATTGTACAGACAGAAAATTCAGGTCTTTTAAAAAATCTGTGGTTTTTTTCCTTATTATTTAACTGTTTGTTTTACCCACCCTGTAAGATGAAAAGGGTGGGATTTATTTTATATAGATATTTTCTTCATAATTAAAAAAGAGAAATTAATTCAAATCTAAATTTCCAAGAAGGTAGTTTTTTAATGAAAATCATGCATTTCTAAGTAGCATAAGACAAGAGAGCTGCATCAAATGTGCTGAAGTCCTGCAAATCTTCACTGATCTCAAGAGGAACAACTACTTAAGAACCATGAAACTTTGAAGTCACACTTCTACACACACTACTTTTAAAACACAATCCCTCATTTCAGTTTCCTACTGTACAGCAAGGAAAGACTTCTTGATATGGAAACATGTATTCCTTCATAAAGATTTACCCTGTTTTTTAACTGAGTCAGAGCAAGATCAGCTCAGATATGCTAAGATAATGCTAAGATAGTGTAAAGATTAAGATAGTATGCTGGAATCAAAATAGGCACCTTATGAACCACAGTTGCAGACAGGTTAAAGGGAAAGCACATTCAGATATACAGGAAGGAAAATTTCTGTCATTACTGCTTTCCCATGAATTTCACAAGTGATACCAGTGGCTGACAGTAAATAGAAGCAGTTAACATCATCCTCCTATTGCCTTGAAATGGAACTGCAGATGATGTGGCATTTGGCACTGGGACCTGTTCCAGATGTCTGTCACACTGTTATGTGTTGAGTCTCTGTACAAAAAACATAACAAGAAATCCAGCATAGGAGCAGAGGTGACAGATTGCAGGAGCTCACCTTACGACAAGTGCTGATCCAGGAACACAACCGTGTCAGGCTGAGCAGCACGGCCCCATTAATGCTGACATAATGAAGGAAGACAACTGCTTCTGTAGTAGATTGCAAGTGGATAGAGTGTCCATGCTTGCACTGCTTTCAGTTTGGATCACAGGTACTTTGCAAGGCTGCATTGTGTTACAGGTGGTTAAACTGAGGGAACAGCTCTTCTCTCATCCATTATTATTGCCTAATAGAGTATAACTGAGCACATCCATCCTTAACTTCAGTGGATTTTTTACTGGGTCACGTCACTGACTTCCAGTTAATTTATTCTGATTAAATGAGAGCTGCATGTGGACCGTGGTGTATCTAGATTACATGTATTCAGCCATTCAACCCTCATTAGCTTTGGGTTTTACGACTGCAAATATCAAAAGTGACTATAGCCTTGGTCAGTGGTGAACTACATGTTTCATAGGACCATGGAATCATGGAATCATAGAATGGCCTGGGTTGGAAGGGCCTTAAAGGTCACCTTGTTTCAAACTCCCTGCCATGGGCAGGGACACCTTTCACTAGACCAGGTTGCTCAAAGCCCCATCCAGCCTGTCCTTGAGCAGGTCCAGGAATGGGGCAGCCACAGCTTCTCTGGGCAACATGTTCCAGTATCCCACAACCCTTCCAGTGGATGCTTTAATTGTTGCAGGAAACAGGCTTCTAGTTCTGCTAGTTTACATTATCTAACATTCTATTCCTTAGGATGTCCTTGAGTATAAAGCTCTGGCAAACTTCACTGACCTCAGCTGACATGTAAGTAGTGCAAATTACCTAAACCATATCAAAGATCCATTGAATCAGTAAAAGTATCTCTCGCACAAATCAAGCTTATGTTTCCCAGTAGCCAGTCATCATCCACAGAAGTCTCTACCTAACATAATCACAGGGTCACTATCTATGTGCCTGTTTTTCAAGTCATAATGGTAGCATATTCGTATAGTGTTTCTACTTTTTTTTTCTTTTGGCCCTTTCTTGCAGCTGCTGGTTAGTAGCATTTCCCTCTCATTTTGTTCCATGCAACCTCTTTGCACTGAATCCCAGATGCATGTGAAATGGCCACAAAAGAACTATCTGGGTTAAATGAGTACTAAACAGGTTTAAAATTAGTGCTTATTGTTTGGAAGCAGATGCAAGCTTCAAACAAATGCAAAACATCGATGCAAATGCAAAAAGGAGAGCAATTTGAAAATCAGATTTTAAGTACTTGATTCTATAGGTTGTTTTTTCTAGTAGTAATACCCAGAACAGTTCTGTTAATGTAATGGAAGCTCATTGAATAACTACTCTAACAGCATTTGTGTCTGCAGAGTTCATGAATCAGCAAAATAACTCAGGTTCCCTGCTATTCTCATTTTAATGAACTGTTAACTCTACAAAGCTACTCTTTTAGAAGCTAGTAAACACTGCTACATGTCTCTATGTGTTACATTCTACAGAAATTGCTATTAGCTTACAGTTATTTTCACTGTTTGTTTTTCTTTACCTTTTGCACTATTTTTGTTTTGAGGGCTACTTGTATGTAGAATCAGTCCTGAAGATCTGGAGTGCTGAATTCTAATGAGTTTCATCTGTTCATACTACATGCAAATTGACGGCAGCATATGAGGGGAATGTCTATGGCAAATTTCTTCAACCACACAATTGAGAAAATTCCTATCTTATTCTGAATTTTCATTCTTTATCCTGCTGTGCAACTTGAAGCAAAACAAAGCAGTATGTTTGTGATAGCATTTGAGGTAATGTCATGGAGGGGTTTGCTTTAGGCATAAGCAAAGCAACAGGTTCCTAGCATGCCACATGAATAACAGTGACAAAATCATGGACTGAAGTGACCAGGGCTGGCAGGGAGGCTGCTTACAGCCAGGCATAGAGTGAGACTCACTCCCTAAGCAGGGGGGAAATGGATGCTTGCCTCAGGAGCAGAGATACTCAGTTCCCCAAATTCAGAAAGATAGTGCCCTGAAATTAATTTATTAATTTATTTTTCATGCTTCATTTTCATACCTTTTCTTTCATTTAGTTTGGTTTTGGCCTTGTGAAGCCTTGAACTGGCTCTAAGAATTGATGAGTGATGAACTCTGGAAATATCATGGTGCACAAGACGCAGGGACCATCCCGAGTATCATCTCTAGAAATTCAAGTTCCCTGTGCAAATAACAGAAGAAATGTAAACTTCTCCAAGCAACCTTCACTGCCAGTATGGTCCAGCTATGGCTCAGTGGATTTTCCTCTGGACCCTCTGTGTTGTATACTTTCTCTATAAGAAGTAGTTACAAAACTACTCTGCCTAGACAAATAAACAGCTTTCAGCTAACAACACACTGCCAGTTCCATTGCTCACTGAGGCACCTCAACAAACGAGTTAGGTCCTGCAGGACTGCGTGATCATCTATCCTGAAAGACTTTTTAAGACCTGCTCTTAAAAATGACTTAAAATTGTCACTTGGCTGACATGTAGGGCTGAGAGGGAAATTAACTTTCCATAATTGTCTATAAAGTGCACCAAAAGTCTGTCGTTGTATGCCAATTAAAATAGCAGTGATTTAGGTGTAGATACCCAACCACTGAAATCAGAACAGGGACAACAGATAGTTTCAGAAGTAGTTCTGAGCATAGGTTAGGTGTAATGGCTTTTAGGAAGGGTTTTTATTTAATGACAGCATTTGGGGAGAAAAAGAGTTGAAAACCACGGAAATGAAATGGCCATTATTCCCCAAAGTATTGTTGCCAGCAGCCTTTCGTGGCTTACAGTTAACAGTAGATGCTCACTGGGATTCTTTTTCATTGCAAGCCACATTCACTTCTCCACATTATCCATGTCACTGCTCTCTCTAGTGCCTCTAATTTTACCTCTGTTGCCTGCTTATTTGAGCTCGTTCAAATTGGTTGGAAACTGTTATATTTTGTACAATTTTAACTGATTATCATTTTCTAAATATTACTTTTTTACGTGCATCATCTTTTTCTGTATTGGTAAATATCAGAGGTGTGAATAGATGTGGAAGGCAGAGGATGATCATATTTTTCTTTAAAATATATGCTTGGGACATGAATAAAATAAATGCATTTGACAGGATGGCTTATGCTCATTTTAAAAGCACAGAGGTTGCTCTTACATGCCATGATAGCACTGCAGAGTAGGGAGCTGTATCTTGGCCCCTGGAGCCACAAAGAGAATAAAGATTGCAAGTTAGCGCTGACATTTCTGGTTTCAGGAATGGGGAAATGTCCCTTCCCCAGCAGCTGGAATTATTTTTGGGTACCTGACCTTAGTGGACCTCTCTCAACATGTTCCTAGAAACCACCTGCACTCAATTTTCTGTTACCTCCATGATATTTTTTGAAAGACACCAAAAATACTTTGGCACATCTCTCTCTCTCATCACCTAACCCTTGAACTCTGCAGCAAGATTTACCACAGGTCTGCATGCCAGCAGGTTACAGCTATGACTCCTCCTCACTTATTGCTGCTTCTATCCCCAGTCCAAGCTTCAGTCACTGGGCAGGCCAAAGGCAATCACACAAATACGTATTTCTCCAGAGTCATTACTGTCATTAAGGTGAGGCAAAGGCAGATGCTGATCTTAAATCTCTCTCAAGAACTGTAGGGCAGTCCTGGAGACACCCAGATTGTGACAGTGAGAATTAGTGCCACTGTGACATCACTGAAAGAGGTACAGACCAAAAGGCAATTTGAATTTTCTTGCAATCCACGTAGTTACACTGGAAGTATTTTTAGTACCCAACTGCTGACTATTGGTCATAAATACCTGTTTCATCTTATAAATAAGTTCTAATCATTTTATATAAAATTAAGTTTTTCCAGATTTTATTATTTCTACAAGACATAAGATTCTAGGAATGTATCCATGGATAGTTTATATCTGGATGTTGTGAAGCTCAGCACTGTCCAACTAGAAGCCAGCAGAATGATTCACAGAGTATTTTCCATCACAATACGCTACTACAAAACAAATTTCTATAATATAACTCAACTTCCTGGTTCCTGGAAAACAGAGCCCTTCTTTTGTGTCTGAAATCTTAACATTTTGGATTTGTGCTCACCACTTATTTCAAGGAGAAAAAACAAAGGCGCAGTTTTTGCTAGATTCACATCATTCCTGCTAAAAAGAAGGTAGACTATAATGCTTTACAGTTTGCTTCAAAGGATAGTAGTAGGAGCCATCTACAAATCAATGATTCCTGAAAACTTGGTAGAACATGCTGTTCACACGTGTGAACAAACTGAATTGTTTCTGCTAGAGAAGAATAGCTTTGAGGCATGACTTCCAAAGTGTACTGACAACAGCTTTCTAGACTGTGTAACCTCTATCAAATCCAAGGTTCAGAGAGATGTTGGTCTGCATTCTGAACAACCACAGCATGGATAAATGAATATACAGAAATATTGCAGTGTTTATCTTTTTATAAAGCATGATACAAACCCTTCCCTCTCAAGAACCTTTACTGTATCACTGAGAGATATCCCACAAAATATCTCTTCAGCCTATACAAATGAGCCTCTACAAATATAATAGATATTTTGTATGTATTAGAGAGATAGAGAGAGGAAGGGAGAGGGGCTTTCTACACCTTATTTCTGTGAGGATGAAAAAACCAAATACAAACAAGGGGAATTGGAAAAAAAAAAAGTAAAGGAATAGTTACTCTCTGAAAATATAGTGAGATTATTTTAAAATGAAGCTTGCATCATAGTGAGACAAAAAAGTTCTGGTAGGGACAAAACCTACACCCATTCCTAGAGACAAGAGAAAGGGAAGAAAAAGAACGGTTAACGAGCAAGATCTTAATTCAGTGCTTTGCAGGTGTACAAATACATTTCCCATTATCACCTAAAAATTATGATTGTCAGATTTCCGTATGTTCAGAAGAGTGTGTTAATTAAGTAGCATTAACTAACAAAACTATAAAGGATAGAATTGTAAGAGAAGCAAATTAAAATAGTACCCATTCAGACATTATCATGAATAAATATGTAAAAAATGGAAAATTGGAACTGACTCTACTTGAATAACTGGAGAAGGTCACAGATGTGATTTTCTTCTTCCATTTTGAGCATTGTGGAATACAAAAGCTGAAGTAAGAAATTAAAAAGAAAAAGAATAAGCAGCATCAAGACACCACCATTAGTCAAGACCTCTGGCATGTGCTGTGGACCTGTCCAGCCATAGAAAGAGCTGTGTGTCCTTAAAGTTACACAGCAGCCTGCATGTCCTGTAAGACACTACATGTTTAGAGGAAATCTGGCTTGGACCTTAAGTCTTCAGAGCATTACAAGACATCTGAGCAAGGAACATTGACTTCTGAGAAATACTTTCTTACATACACACATACCTCTTAGAAGTCTCCAGTTCCCAGTGCTAAAGACGGGAACAGCAAGAGCAGAGCTTGCAACTGACATTTTCTTACCAAAATAGCATGAGCTGGGTGTCTGTGCTGTGAAGTCCTCTTGTAAGAAACTAAAATATCAGATAAGAGTATTTGGAAGGTGGCTCAAGGGAAATAGAGAGTTGTAGAAAATACAAGAGGCAACAAGAGAAGTTCTAACAGAAGGTAAGGAAAATAATTCTCATGAGGGAAGTGGGTGGGCACTGGGAGAGATGCCACCCACACCTGCCACCTGACAGGGTATATCACCCGTGGAGACACTCACTACACTGCTAGACAAGCCCCTGAGCAACCAGTTCTGGCCGCGAAGTTGGGCCTGCTTCACACTTGGGGCCAAGCAGATGGCCTCCAGAAGTCACTGTCAACCTTATCACTGAATTACTGTTAGGATTATCTGAAATGCCAGGAGGAGGACTTTTTCACATATGTGAAATAAATCTCTCCCCCATGAAGTAAAAATAAAACAGCAGTACTATATTTGTTTATATTTCTGAGGTATTCAAAACATACAAGAAGCTCATATATCCATCAATCCATCATATATCCATCAACAAGCAATATTTACCTCAGAAATACTGCAGTCTGAAGTAGAGACAAAGACAGATGAGAAGTATTGGAAAAGAAGTAGGTTATGGCATAATATCCAATCAGGGAAGATCACTCCAGATAATGAGACTATAGTATGACAGCATGGTTGTTATTTGCACTGCTCATCCATGTGGAAACAATGGGACACAAAACTCAATGACAGTATATTTATTATCTCTCACGGGTCTTAAAAAGCAAACACAGCTATCTGCTGTGTTCACTGCCTGGAATTATCTTTTTTAAGGACCAGATATATAACAAGGTGTTTGGGAAAACTGAAGAAACATTACAAAAGCAAAAACATACAGTGTGAGTGTTGCACAGCTTAGTATGATCAACAGTTAACATTGGGCTCAGTGGTACAGGACTCACAACACTAAGAATGAAACTGGGATTTGCCATATTTCTATAGTATAGTAATATAACCATTTCAGTGAATAATCATACATTAAAGGTCTTCATTTGGTTTCCTCCAGTTTCAATAACGCATAATTTCATGTGTGAACTCTCTTTCTGAAGGCACTAATTTAATTGAAAGCATTGAAAGACTACTTCGCTTGTTCATTTTGTGAACACGAGTATATAGGGTGCAGGCTGGATCAAAAATACTGGTGCTCAAAACTGTTGCAAGTCTCAAAAGCATTACATTTAGGTACACACACCAGAGACATCCCAAAGGTACCTTCATCCCTGTTTCTATACATATACCTGTGCAGGCAAGTCAAAAGTAGCACAGAACACTCAGGCATCATGATTGTGTTTAAGCCCTCATGGGCTTTGCAAAAGAGAGGCCTATCTCACCCACAAGGCCCAAACCCAAATGAATTAAAATTTTTTTAAAAAAATCAACCCAAAACACTAATCTGGCAGTGCCAGAAAATAGATGAATACCACCCTTTTCCCCTTTTGTCTGAAGATTTGTCTGTACAGAAAGCTACCCTCAGCTTTTTCCTCTGTATGAAAAGACAAGATTATGTATCTTTCACAGACCCAGAAAAATGACTGCCCTCTAAAAGATCTCAGTACTCTTGGAACTGGAGTACCCCTCCTTGTCTTTTTTACTGAACGGTTCAGTAATTTCAAAATTAATAAGATTTTTTAAGGAGAAACCAGATAATAACTCACTACCTTAGTAATTCAGGCATTGATCCAGAAAGGAATGTGGAATCCATCTACTTCCTTAGTGAGATGAAGTTTAATATGTAAAGTGGAAATATCTCATCAGAAGATGATGGGACACAATGACCCTGAACTCAGAGCCTGGATCATGCCATAGTTGGAGGGGGTTCAAGGTCCTCATCACTGAGTTGATTATTATTTGTAGGGGGAGCGAGGAATAGGAAAAGGTGAAGTTGTTGCAGGCACTTGATTTCAGAAGAAGGTTCACAACAGAGATTTAGGGAGCCCTTCTTTGCAACATTGAGCCTTCATGAGAACAGCAGGCTTTTCATTTTCTATCTTAGGCAGCTTCTTGGTCAATTGTTCTGCTTCTGCAATAAAGTATGGCCATGCCAGCCTCTGGCTAAAGACAGTACACAGCTCACTGTACACTGAAGAAGGACACCAAATGAAAGCAAATATGCTGAGGGAACAAAAACCATTAATTGCCAAGAGCAGAGTCAGGGAGGATTCTCCATTCTTCCATTGACCAGCTTTTCCTTGAAAATTTCTGATCAGATGAGGCCCTGCTGCTGGCCTGCGTAAGACACTTGCACCCTCACCCCACCTCAAGGGGGTGAGCCTGGCTACCTTGAGGGACAGTGCTGGGCTGAAGGGCACCTGCTGGCCTTGGCCATCAACACTGACACACACTTGTCTTTTCACAAATTTTAACACACACCTGTAGGGGAGAACACAAATGCTCTGTGAATAGGAATATTTCCTTCCTGTGGTGCTTCTCCTCATTTATGACAGTGAAAAGATACACCAAAAGAATAATTCCAAGAATGTTACTGTGCAGGTTTGAAAGCAAACCAGTGCGAGACTCCAAGTCAGAAATACAATTTAATAGGGAAAAGGTAAAATAAACTCAATAGTACAAAAAGCGAACCACTGACAAAGTCAGAATACAACCTGGCACCCTGTCAGTCAGGGTGCTGGTAGCAGTTCAGATGAAGTGGTCCTGTTAAAGCAGTGATCCTGGTTTAAACTGACAGAGTCAGGATACGACCTGACACCCTGTTAGTCAGGGTGGCAGTAGCAGTCTGACAAAAATGCTGGCTGCAGTCCTCCTGAAGTGATGGATGTATTTCTTTTGAAGCAGTGACCCTGTAGAAGGGTCTGGTCTTCCTTGGAAGGCCCAGTGGTGGCTGTGTTGTAGCTCTTGTCCCCTGGGAATCCAGTGGGAAAAGGCTGTCTGTGGTGTTTGGAATCCCAGTTTATATTCAGGATGGAATGCTTGGTTTCTCCCTCTGTGTAGAGCTTCTCACAATGGGATGATAAGGCATTGATGGGCCCATTAACAAAAGATTGTCCAGAGGCAGTTATCTAGGAGCCATGGGCAGGGTCCTTGATTGCCCATTAAACAAAGATAGCTCCCAGAGGGAGGAGGCAAGGAAAACACTGCCCCACCTGGATTCAATATTTTATGAAGATGGTAAAAGAATAAATGCTTTTGGGCATGTCTTACACTGTAACCTAGGACAGTTACCTACATGCAGGCAAATCAGGAAGCCCAGCCTATGTCTATATCTGAACACAGGCAGACAGTAAAAGTGAATTTTTTAAAGGTTATGACATCACAGAATCATTAAAAAAACCCCAAAACATGAAAAGAAATAGGGTTTGCCATGAAGGGCATTTTCGTAACTAATGACGCCTAATGCATCTATCCAAATATCTTTGCCTTAAACATCTTAATAGAAGTGATGCTATTCTCAACCTGATGATTTTACGGTCATGTATTCAAGCCAGTCTTGAAATCAAGATGTGTTTCAGGTCATCCAAGCAATGTTAATCACTCTAAGATCTTTGAATCACTAGATAAGCTATATTTGACTTCTATATTCATAACAAATACAAGAACACTGGAATGTATTAAAAGACCTAAATAGCCCATTTTCTCTACTTCAGTCAGTACTCACAGGCTCTTCACTTAAATATAGGAAACTAATGAAAACTGCAAAGCAGGGGGGATTGCTATTTAAATAATCATACGCTAGTGCTTGTACATACCATACCCTGACACTGCAGTTTTGGACAGGATTGGACCATCTGCTTTGGACAGAACATTAACTCATGCTGACCTAGAGCTAAACTTTACTTAGATTGAAAACTGAGATTACAATTTTTTAAAAAAAACAAATCTATATTTATTCAAACTTAATTCTACCTAATTTCATGCTGTATGTTAAGAGTGAGCAAATGTAAAATCAGCAGTGGTAACCACTTAAGTATATTATGATTGATTAACAGAAAGAACAGATAACTAAACAAAAGAGGACTTAAAAAGGAAACTTTGAAAAAACACCAAGTTTAGATGTCAGGCACCAAGATTATTATTCTGTCAGGGGCACGTCCTTTGGAGAAAGGAATTCAAACCAAATTTAAGACAACAGCACAATTTCTAAGAGGTAAAACACGGGACAGGAATTAGGAAAGCTGAGAGGGAATTTCAGGAGTAGGTATGGAAAGACAGACACAAAATAATGCATTATCTAAATATCTGTGGAGCAAGACGGTTTTGAAAGAATCAGTGGTTCTACTGGGCCTTCTGGAAGTGAAAGGATCAATAGATAGGGATGAAGTCACCACATCTGTCAAAAGTTCTTTTTGCTTCAGTATTGGCAGGGAAAATGTCTGTTCTCCCTATCATATAAAGAAGAGGCACTGTTAGAAACTAAAGCTTTGGCATTTTTATTTAAGAGCTTTTATAAAAAAATACTTTAGTTTGTCTTGAACCACGAAAGAACTAAAACTTGATTCATGAGGATATTAGTGGGTTTAGTTGCTGTCTCATCATCACTCTCAGGAAGAAGTAATCCAGACCTTAGATCCTTGAAGTTTTGATCCACAAGGTGTACTCAGGACCCTGGGTATTGTGCAAGGAAATGTCACAGTCCTAAGCATGCTGAGGTCCTCAGTGGTATGCTGTGCTTTTTGTGAGAAAGTTGTTCTCTGACCATCCCTCACAGACCCCTTGCTGCTTGTTCTAAATATAACACCTTGCATGGGCCACTCCCAGACCAGGATTGTGGCTAGACTACTAAGGAATTGTCTCTGTTCTTCTGTTACGTCAAGGGGAGGCTCTATTTTTGTACCATCTGTTTGACTGACACTGGGACGGGCTTTCAGCCCATGAGAGAGACGTCACGAGATGTTTTTGAGACAATAGCAGTACAGAAAAGTATGTAGACTGAGGGACGCCTACTCAATATCAGACTCATCTGCTGAACTGTCTCATGGCTGATTAGGGATTTTAGCCATGGAATCTGGCACATCCGTTTCAGATTAGACTATACAACTCCCTGCTGCACTCTGTATTTCCAGCTAAATTCATTCCAATATTCAAACGCGGGGGAAAAGCTATTCTTACAGAATAAACAAACCCTGTTTCTTGGTCTGTGTCAGTTTAGCTCAAGCAAGAGCTGGGCACAAGATCTCTGGTCTCTTGCCATCTGTGGGAGAGGAAGGTGCTGAGTTACCCTCAGGGGGTCTGAGCCCACTGAAGAGTCAGCTCCTCCCACAGCATAATGAATGCTGGATAAAACCTTTTTTATTTTGTTAATATGCACTCTGGTGGAGTTACCTTCCTCTTGGTTTGTAAGAGGTGATGGTTGCAGGTTTATTACTCTTCTGTCAGACAGAGGGAGGAAGCATTCAGTGCTTAGTATTGCAGTCACTGGGTCATCTCATTTATGCCTGCTTGTTCTTCTGAAGCTGGTCATTTGGGCAATCTTTCTAAGGATGCCTTTCTAACTCTGGCAGCAGAGTTTCTCTGTCAGTTCAAGTATTTCACCTCTCCATCATCTTCATTAAATGAGGAGCCTATGGTTGCTTCATCGGTGAACTGGACTTAACAGTTGTCTGCCCACAGTGTGAACTGTTTCCTTTGGCTGGAAATGTATGTAAAACTAATGTCCTATTTTTTTCAGCAGAAAGTATGTTTTATCAGTTTAAGATGCTGGAATACTTTCAGGAGCTGTGACATCGCTTTATATTTCTCATTTTAGTGAAATTTCCAGTATTGAAATTAAATTAATTACAGGGCAAGACTGTGAAACAAATTGATACAGATGCATATCCACGTGTTACATGAGACTGTGTTACAGAAATAAACATTAGTGAAGATTCATATTATATAAAAAAAGAAATTCATTCTCCTGTCTGAAAAACGCAAGCATCCTACAAGAACATTCAACAATGAAAGATGACAATGGTTTGGCTTGTTTTACCTATCTTCCCTCCACCAAAACTTGCACTTATGTGCAGTAATAAGTTCCTTATGTTTTCATCACTGATGCTGCTTCTGTCTACTCCCTGCTGATAGTTTAAATCTTTTGTTAGTTAGGGAATCCTTATTTCCTCACATCAGACAGCATCATGAAGTAGTCTATGAATTGCTGTTGGGAGCAAAACAAACACCACTAGGCCTTGTTCTGATGCTGGTGGAAACCAGCTGCTAGCTTTTGATTTCTCAGTTGTCAGCTTTAGCAACTGTATTTACCAAGACAGCGGGTTATTCCCTCCTTTCCCTCAACTTCTCATGGGCATTGGCTTCTAGGGATAACAGATCTCCTACCTTAAGATTAAGGAAGATCTTTACTTTTAGAAGTGTGGTATTGAGTGGAAAATCAGCCCATTTTTCTGGGGTGTACTGGTGAAATTGCCAGGGTGGGGACCAGATAGAGGAGGGAGCACAGCCTAAAAGTGACACTCAAAAAACTCAATTTGTTACAGAAAAAAGGTTGAACTTTCGTTCTAGTAAGCAAGTAAATCAATAAGTAATAAAAATGTTTGCAAGGTTATAAATGATCTTCAAAGTAAACAGTCCATTAAGATGAATGGTAAAGTTTGCATTCCTCTTAGAACTATTGATTCAGTCTGGATGCCTGTAGATTCATGAAAATAGCACTGCAGCATCCATGTTTTAGAAGGTTTTCTTTCTACCAAG
This sequence comes from Aleadryas rufinucha, assembly GCA_013397815.1. Taxonomy (NCBI): domain Eukaryota; kingdom Metazoa; phylum Chordata; class Aves; order Passeriformes; genus Aleadryas; species Aleadryas rufinucha. Next base: position 206,580 of record VZTH01013867.1, read on the forward strand.
AAATGCTATCTTTCAAACCAAAATAAATGTTTAAATTATAGAAGGCAATTTCCAGAAGCTGCTCCACTTATTTTCAGCTTTATGTTATTAAATAATGAGGGTGTTTTTTCCAGTAGTAAGATTCTACACTAAGTAACAACAACAGTACTGAAAAAACATATAAAATTAAATCAACTTGGAATAAAAATCATAGTCATATTTAAAAGTACTGTCTTGCTCTCTGACAGAGCACCTTGTGAGCAGTTTTGCGAACACTCTGTTGGCAGAAGACATTTATACCTTAATTTTTATGCATATAACCCTTTCCTTATTGTTGTTACTCGTGGAATAGCAGAATCCACTGATCATAAGACATGTCCTTTAATACAAGTTTGGGTTTGGGTTTGTTTTTTTTTTTTTCAAAAAGACAGTTTTTGTCCCAAAAGCTCATAAAAAATTTGGGGTATTTATATCTGGAAAGAAAGTTCTGGAGGAGCCACTTTTCCTCCATCAATTAGACAAATGATTCATACATAGCCTTTTTCACTGTGGACCTAAAGCCAGGTAAGATGAATACAGCCATTGCATTCTGCCTGTATGAACATTGTCCAATTGCAAGTTCTTCTTTGCTAATCCACACTACCAGCATTCAAATATATCACTGATAGTTTATAGATAGTAATTTCCAAAACTACAACTTTTTTCACAGAGTATGAACTTCAGGAGTTGATGGAATTTCCTTTTTTTTCTCCTAACAAGCAGACATTCTTTTCAACCATTGCAGTCCTTCATGGAGACAAATTCTGAAGTGGCAGGATACATTATTTAGTTAATATTTTCCATTGGTGCTAGACCATCAGTACTTATATTTTGGACACAGTGGCATACTGCTTACCATCTAGATTTCATATAAATGCACAGGGAGGGTCTTCAAAGAAGGAGAAGGTCTTTTTTTTTTTAAACTTTGAAAAAATTTGAGATTGTCCATAATTAAGATATGACTAATGCCAATTTTTATACAACAAAATCCAGCCTGAGATCCCTTGAAACCAGATAATAACAAGAAGTTATAACAAACTGGAAGCAGGACATCCCCTGGTTTTTGCTGGCGTGACAGACCCTGATGAGGGGGTCTGTCACAATTAAATAAACTTACACAGTCACTGGAATATTTTGTAATGTCTCATGTACTCAAATGGTTTCCAGAAGCACACTGTTCTCAGGTTTCTCTGTCTGGATGTTATGGTTGAATGCCAGTTGGCAGCTAAGTACTATGCACTCACTCCCCCTTTCCCCACCAAGTGGGGGAAAAAGGTAGAACCAATAGTTTGAGATAAGAATAGTTTTATTGTTATTAGTATAAGAAAAAGAGAGAGAGGCATAAAACCCAATACAGACAAGTGGTGCACAATACATTTGTTGATCACTCACCAACAGATGCCCAGCCTTCCCTGAGCAGTGACTGATTTGAGCCAATCTCCGCACAGTTTATATACTGAGCATGACATTCTATACTATAAAATGCCCTTTGGCCAGATCAGGTCAGCCTTCTTGGCCAAGCTCCCTCATGGCTTTTTGTGCAGCTCATCATTGGCAGAGCATGGGAAACTGAACAGTCCTTGACTTAGGGTAAACACTACTTAGCAGAATACCAGCATGTTATCAACATTATTCTCATACTTATTAAATCCAAAACCCAACACTGTACCAGCTACTAAGAAGAAAATTAACTCTTTGTCAGCTGAAACTAGGACACTGGGTCTAACTGTCCTCCTATGAATTGCATCAGTCTTAATTTATTCTTGATACTGTTCTGTGGTTTTGCACATAGTGTTTTCTCCTGCTAGAAAGAGTATAAACCTGGCCGAGCATTACCAGCATTCTTACACATTCCACATGGCTTGTATAAAAAGAAGGCCATTTCCTGATGACCTGCGCTTTTGTCTATAATTGTCGGCATTATTGTTCCACATGTGATTGAAAGAAAGTAAGCTGAGTCAAGAATGTAGAGAATTGAATACAATATGTTCTTAAGCAGGAGTGAGAGTGTCCTGACAGTGGACTGGGAAGAACACAAGATCACTTCTTTCTGCTGCAAGATAGATAGATTTGAGCATGGATCATCTCACTGGCAATACACTGGAAGACATTCCAGTAGTATTCAACCACACTGCTTTCTAACATTTATCCAGAATCTTATCTTCAGTCTAACACAAGTTGTTCATGAGCCCTTGGTATGTGAACCCAGTGGTTTTCCTTATCTGTGGATATTATTAATCCACAAGAAAAATTCCACTTATTCCATTGACTTCTGGTGACTCAGAGGCAGAATATCAACATTATCATATGGCAAATGTGAAAGTAACATCTTGAACATAACAAAAGGAGACATGCTCCCTCAGAGAATTTGCTTTTTTTAATTTAAAATCCAAATCTTCATTTCTGTCCTAAAAAGTTCCCTTTAAAAACTTACATTGGCTGGCTTTGCAAAACAGAGCAGTTCATGCCTGACTGCATGGTAAAGGCAGTTAAAAGCACTGCTGAAGAACAGGGCAAGCAGACCCTAGGCATGGAGCTCTCCAGGATTAAGAAATTTCCACTGTCTAATGGGAAGTGTGGCATATATTCCTATTGGAAGAATATGGTAGATATCCTTCCCCTAGGAATGCTGCTTGCAGTTTTCTCAACTTTCGGTTATTTTTTAAAGTATGCTGGTAAGGAAGTCCTTATGGGGATCATGTACATGTAAACACTGTGTTCCGCTAATGGAACTTCAAGGATGTTGTTTTGCATCTTGCCTAAGAGGCCAAATACATCAATTTTATAATATGCTCAACCTGTAAAAGCATTTGTCCTTAAAACTCCAGTCTCCTCACAAAGACGGGTCTCCTATTAATGGAATCAATTAGTAGAGTTCAACATGCCAGCAAATGAGAGCAAACAAAGCCAAAAAAAATCCTTTTTTGCTTTAGATTTATTTTTTTTTAATGAAACCTATTGGCTTTTGCCTTTCAGACCCATCCCCCTTTACTTGCTGATTGTTTCACTGCCATTATGTCTAAATTAATGATGTCTTTGGCAGTCAGACAACTGATCCAATTGGCTGCAATGTCACATCTGAAAATGCTCATCATTCCTGCAGCCTATGCATTTTTATGACTGACAGGAGCACAGCCATTGAACAGTGTGCTTGCTCCCGCTCTCCCCACACACTCAGCACACAAACAGCAACATTTACATTAATCTGGTGAATATGCAGCCATGCTTACTGGGTGTGGGGAGTTTCATTGTAGAGGAGTGGGGAGGCAACCATTGCCGGATGAAAAGTGACTCTGCACCTTACTCTGGGAGCCCAGCCTGGGGTTGCCCAATCCGTTCTAGAATAAGGCAGGATGTATTTTTTAGAGGAGGAACTCTCTTAAGTAGGCAAGCTAGCACAATTGTATTTCTAACTACTCAGCTGCAGCAAGAAGGCAGAAAAAACAAATTTATTCATACCTGTCTCTCTGGATAGGCTCAACAAAAGGATTTACATGCCTTGCAGTGCTAAAATGGATATTCTTCTCTTCCGCCATCCAGGTTATTAACAGTATCTGATAGTACAACAACCAGGACAGACTTCTGTAAAAGTCTATATAATTTAGCCTTCCATTTTGACAGTGAAGCATCACTAACTATTGTCTCAGTACAGTTTTCAAACTCATTTTATACATGTCCATTAATTTTTTTGTCATTAGTGTTTTTTCCTTTGCTTGCTTATGCAAATATCATGTGAGACAGTGTCAGCTTTACTAAGATCTGGAAAGATAACATCTGTCATTTCTTCTCAGTGAGCAAGGTCTGTTACCCACTTTGAGAAATAAATTATATTTGTTTCATGTTTTTGTTCTTGGCAAATCAATGGGGACCATTCCTCATCTCCTTATTTCTCAGGTGCTTAGAAATAATTCATTTGATTGCTCATTTCTTTTAGAAATTGAAGTTACTCAGGTGGTCTGTAATTTCTCAACACCATTTTTTTTAAAGATAGAAACTGTAGCTGTCCAGAGACAATTTCCTGGCAATTCATTTACCCTTCCAAAGTTCTCTAAAATAACTGAAAAGCCATATGATTCATCTGTCAGTTCTTTAAGTATCCTCAGAAGAAATTCATCAGGTTTAGCTGATTGAAAATCTCTCATTTATGTTCCTTCTCTTTAAGAGGCTGAGATCCTGCTTACTCTTTTGCAACTGGTTAATTGACTACTTGCCACCTCGAAACTGACCTCTTTAATGAACAGCAGTGTAGAAAAACTTAGTTCAGAGTATTTTCCTAGAAGAAATCTCTAGTACTGATGTCATAGGCATTACAGCTAAAACCATTTTCCTCTAGATGAAGTGGAAAAAATCTTGGAAAAGAACAAATAAACATTTTCCCTTTTTAATCCTTTATCCTTCATTCTGAGCTTACTTCTTCCTTAAACTTTCAGTATGGCTACACATTTGCAGCAGTATTTTCAAGTATATTGAATTCTAATTAGTCTCACCATGTCACTCTGGCTTGTATGTAAAAGTATTTCCTTTCCCCAGCCAAGAAAAAGTTAACAATTAAAGCACTCACAGTAGAATTCTAACCTATATATCAATAGGATGATGACCAATAATTTTAAGCACAGAACGGTGCTATCCTCTGAACCAGTAAGTCCAAAGGTATTCAATAACACTACAAGGATGTAGCAGATTAAAGACAATGAACATCTTTCTCTGAAGTATCTACTATTGGTTCCCTTTAGATGTATAATTGATTGGTTCCTCCAATATACCAATTCCTTCTACATCGTTAGCAACAGCATCTGATCAAATATTCTTTGTTTCGGGACTGTAGCTGTAATAACCATGTCCTGGCAAGACTGAAAAGTTCTCTGACAACTGCTTCACAAGACAAGGAAAAGGCTGAGAATAGCGAATGAGACCACCCATGCTTCACACTCAAGTTTGAGAGCTCTGCAACAACAAAGCTCACTTTCTTACTTTAAACCTTTCATTGCCACTCAGTTTTGCTATGCAAATCAGGGCTTATAGAGGACAAGCAGAGACTAATATGAGAATGAAATGCATTAGTTCTAAGACAATTTTTACTACTTTATATGTCTGCTCATTTAGAATGCATGTCAAATTACAATTATGCATGTGAACCAAAGGTAGCCTGAATTAGGTGTCTGAAAAGTTTTCTAATTGCAAAAAACGTCATCAAACTTCTGATTCACATAAAAGGTATATGTTTTACAGGCCTGTGGGAGAAATATTTTAGCCTTCTTCTAAAAATATATTTATTTTATTTACTCTAGGGTTTGTAAATATCTATATTTAATTTTTTTATAATTATTCATGCTTTTCAAAATAAATTTATTTTGTAAACTTAGGGAATTTTCTTGAAGTAAGTATTCTTGGATAAGCAACTCTGAGAACAGAACTGTCAAAGATCTGGCAGGTATTGAAAAATGTTACATGAAAAGCACAAGAGCAGGACTGCCAAAGTGGAAGGAAGTAGGAAGAAGAGCAAGATGAAAACACAGAGTCCTTTGAAAACCAAAAGACAAATAGGAAAATTAAGATATGACTATGGGTATTGCAAAGCAGCTTTTATGTTTCACTGTAGCAAAGATTTACAGTAACCCACCAGTGTACCATCGTGAAAAATTAGGAACATGTCAGCTATGGAGGCAGTAACCTCTACCAGTGGGATGGTAATGAAGAGTAAGGCTCTTTCAAACACTCTGGTAAAATAAATTAAACACCTTCATCTATACCCATAGGATGCATATAATGAGGCAATATAAGCATGGAGGATAAAATTAGAAGTGTTTAAGTGCAAAATTAATTAATGCCAGTAAGGACACGCATTTGAAATCAGAGGGAGATAAAAGTATAAGTTCACCATTTAATGGGGGAGGGCAGCAAATAACAGGCATAAAGAAAGCTGAATCTTCTTGCCGAAGAAAGACCGAAATTTTGTTTCAGTCTTCACAAAAAAGATTCACTGAGAGCAAATGTTACTGCAATTCATTTAAAAAAGAACAGTATGAAGGCCAGAACAGAGAAGGGGTAGGTTCAGTACCATTTAGTTATTTCAAATGTATTTAAGTTAGTTCCTGCTGAAATTCACCACTGAGAACTTAAAGAATCACCCAAAGCAATCCCTGAGACATTAGAACTATCTTTGACAACTTCAGGAGGGGAAGGAAAGACTGCAGAGAAGTCAGCATAGTACTATCATTAAAAAGGGGGAATAGGAGACCATAGTCTAATTCAGTGTCAGAAGCAACATTAGACAAATATTCAATGTATAAACATCTTTTTGATATTAAAGTGAGTAAAACTGCTGATTTGTCAGGAGTAAATCACATCAAATCAATCTACTCACCGCTTTCAGAAGGACAGCTGCTCTGGCAATTGAAAAAGACACATTAATGTCTGTACTATATATAGGTGATTTACCTATACTTTGATATGCTTTTTTGAGTTTGTTTTGCATTATCTTGCCATAAACAAATTGCAGAAATATAGCCTAAATAAAATCCCCATAAAATAGCTGAAAGTGCATTTAAACCACAAATGCCTCAAATACATTATCAGTGTAGGTATAATTCAAACAAGATTCTGCACTGAATTGTCCTAGACCCAGTTTGATTCAATGTATTCATTAATTACTTGGGGGACAGAATAGAGAATACACTTAAGGTGTTTGTCATGACATAACATTAAGTATGTAAGGGAAGACAGTATCAGAAAACTAATTGATCTTGATACATTGGTCATGAAACTTGAAATTCAATAAAGACAAATGCAGAACACCAAAAAGAAAAAGACAACAGATACACAATTACAAAATTAAAACCTGGAGAGGCAGCAATCCATCAGAAAGGGACCTGCTGTTGTGGCAGCTTGCTGAGTGAATATGAGTAGAAGTTGTGACACTCCTGGAGAAAAAAAGTAAGGCAAATCTAATTCTGGATGAAACTTAGAGGAATGACACAGATAAGAAAAAACACGCTGATTCTGATCCAGTCGGACAGGCTTCCACTGCACCTTCATGCCCCATTTGCTCAACATGCTTCACACCAAAAACAATTTAAGGGGAAGCCAGCAGACAAAGGCACAGGAATGAAAGACCAAGTTAAAGAAGAAACACAGCAATCCTTCAACATACGAAAGCAGAGAGAGTTCTGTGATGGATAAACAGAGGAGGGTGGAGGCAGCTGAATGGTTGTTGACTACTCCCAGTGCTGTGACAGCATCCTAGAAATCCCAGCTGCCAGCTACTGTTGCTGCCAGCAAGAAAAGGGTTTGGATGAGTAGACTTATGGCTGTTTTGGGGAGGAGGAGGAGATCCCAGAAGCAAGAGTCTCAATCTAGGACTGGGACAGGAGCAGCAATGTCAGTTTTCTATATCTTGCAAGCACAGTCTGAATTTAGCCTTTCTCCTTGAAAGCTCTCAACTTTCAGTATTGCCTACACTGTTGAGAGGCCTTGAGCTGTGCTATAGAAGGCATGTATAGAGAGCATGGGAATCAGTCCTTGATGTCCACCAAGGGAAGAACAACAAGAATTTGATAACTTTACAGCAGAATGGCTTTAGCAGAGATATTAGCAGGAAAGTCTTGCAGAGAAGCTCTAGAAATCATTGCTCAGAACATTACAGAACTTCATTTGGTACAAAACTGAAGAGCTGGTAGGGAAAAAACACATCAGCATCTGCAAGCAGGTGTGTTTGTTGTCTCCCTGTGAAGGAAGACAGAAAAAATGACTCACTGAGGGGCATTTCCATCATCACACTTCTGATTAATAACATTTCACTAGGCCTTCATGTTTTACCAGGAAAAAATGTGGAAGCAGCACATTGAACTCTGTGCTGATGGTAACTTTCAGAGCCCCTCTTAACAGCCCTGGGACAAATGACTGGTAAGATAAGCTCCAGCATAATTTTTAGCTACAATTATATGGTGTGTGACATCAGCCCATAGAAATTGTTTCTGGCTTCGCTCTCTGGCATCAGTGAGCAAGTGCTAAGTCATACATCTGTTTGGGAATGCAATCACATTATTATCTCCTGACAGAGAACATAATCAACTAATTTCAGCCCTGGTATAAATGGATAACCATTTATTATAAATGGATAACCATTCTCAGTTACCCTCTGAAGAAGCCTCCTTGTCTCCATTACTGCTGTATAGGTAAATTAAACTCCTTAATTTATGTGCTCCAAATTAGTTAAAATAATTTAAAGTAGATGGAGTTAACCGCTTGGAAGTTATTTCTCAATAACTAAGCTAATCATTCCTAGGGCTCTTTATAATCAATGCTGGATTGTTTCTCAGTGAATATGCACATCACCTTGTTATTACTTCAGTGGAGTAATGCTGAGTTAAACCAGCTGAGGATTTGTCCCACAATATCTCAAGGGTACTTACTTTTAATTTAGTAATAATTACACCCTATGCTAATAGACTACAAGGTCTTTGGCCTTCGAGTTAATGAAATAATACCAAAATGACCCCCAGAATCCATTTCTTCAGCAAAGAGGAAAATTATTATTTCACAAACATGAAGTAACCTCAATTTCTTATAATAAACTCCTTTTGCATATAAAAAGAGAAAGAAAAAAAAGACAGAAAAGAAGAACAAATAAGAAGATAACTTTTAATATGATTTTCTGTGGTTCTTATCTGTCTAGCTTTTTAATAACCCAAATCAGAGGTGTAAACCATGGATGCACACACACGTGTGCACACAAACATAGTAAATTAATCCCTATTTCACCACCTACTCAAGGTGTCACAGAATTATGACAAATGCTACAGAGGGATGAGAAGCCATATATTCTGCCACACAGAGGAAGAATTATATCTCAGACTAGGTTAATAATAACTAAGGAATGTTTGTCTTCCATCCTCACAGTGAACTAGTAAATAGATTGGGAAAGGAAGGGAGTCGCTGCCAAATCTAATTTCTTGACAAACACATACTGTCCTAGAAGCATCAGTTATGCATGCAATGGAGACTTACTTCTCTGTGATGAAATAAGGTCCTTTACCCAGATGCTCAAAGAATATGGTGGTAATACAACTCTGGGAACTCTTCTTAACTGATTTCACACATTTTAAACGTACAGAGTTACACAACGTCATTTTATTGCTGTGTGTTGATTTTCTTCTGGGACAGTGACCTTTGTGTTCTTTCCTACCCAGTGGCTGCACAAACACTGCACCCTTTCTCCTTCTCGCCTTCCCTCCATTCCACTTTGCTCTGGGTACTAAGGGCACTTACCTGAAGGGTCACTGAGGAGAGACAGAAGCCTCTCAGACGTGACAATATCTGCCATGAGGCTTTTAATTTTACAGAAGAACCTGTCTCTACTCTAAAAGTTACTTGAGCTCTTGACAGACAGACTGTCCAGGATGGTTTGTCTTGACTTCCTGCAGGTGATGCTGACTTTCCAAACCCCCTCCATACTGCAATTTGGACTCTGATTTGGAAACTATGCAACTGAAATTTAAATACTGTCACTAGCTTATGCTGTGAATTAGTTCTTCTCCTGTCAAAAATCAAAATTTTTCTGAAAATCACAGGGACACCTGAACTTCTGTGGAAAAGGAGATAAAACTTTTTAATGGAAAATATTAGACACGTTAAATACTAGGCTTGCCAAAATTCCCTTCTTCTTACTTTATAAATCTAACTTGAATAGTTTCTTCCCAATCTAGTTAAAGCCAAGTTCTTTCCTTGTGCTGTATTCAGAGGTAGCTTACAGAACACTACAGAAGTTACAGAATTAAATTGGTGTGAATGGTAAGGGAGTTGACCATTCAAGTGTGTATTTCAAGCCTTACACTCTCAGTCTGAAGGAATCTATAAAATGTTGTGAAAATACTGATGTCATTGTTGCAGAACCCAGAAGTCAGTTTTTGAGGAAACTAGGTTTCCTATAGAAACAGTGCGGAGTGATGCAAGTATTTCACCTTATTTTAAAAGCTCTCTGCAGAATTTTAGAGTATGTGACATTTACAATTCTCCTATTTCAGACAAGTGAAGCTCCACTCTGAGTTACTCTCATTGAGCAACAGTGAAGTGGAAATTGTATTTAGTTACAATTAATTTCTAATAGCCTTGTGTTGTCTTCAAGGCATATTTGAAGTAATATATATGAGGTTGGAGCAGCTGCTAAACTTGCATTTATGTATTACCAATTTGGAGGAAATAGATAATTAATTTTAACATTGTTACAGTCTCTGTAACAGTGTCTCAAAATAACTCACTGTGATTAATAGACCATGATAAGAATTTTGATCAATGATATAACGTTTCTTCATTTAAAAAGGAAGGATTCATTGCATATTACAACTTTTTGAATTGTGTAGGTTTCAATCTTTTCTGAAAATGCAATCTTCATCCATTCAGTGACACAAGAAGTTAGTTTTGTCTACCCAAACATTTAGAAACTGTACCTCCATTCCCTTTCCTACTGTCATTATTTTATTTAATTTCATGTGGTTTTAATGAGTGGGTTTTTTCAACAGTTTTTGAGTGTTTCAGATAGCAATATTTCATTCTGGAATAAAAGCTAATGATCCATAAATACTTAATGCCATATTTTTATGGCCAGTAAATTAGTCTTAAATGAGTTCAGTAAGTTCTCTGACGTATGTCATTAATTGCTAATGGTGTTTTAACTAGATAATTGTTGTAAAAGGTTGTTTATCATCACCATTGGTGGGTGACTGTTCCTCGCAATCTGTCCTGCCTGGTACTGCTGAACTTCCTCTGTCTACCATTGTGTGCAGCAAAGAGATCAGGGGACTGTGGAGCATAGTTTAAATATCAAATTCAAACATGTCTAGTGGACAATAAACCTATAGCCCATCAGACTTGGTAAGATCCGATTATTTTTTGTTTTTCAGACAGAAACTTGTATGTATGATATCGTGGTGCTCCTTCCACATGGCATAAATGAGTTATAGACCAATCCTGACTAAGCAGTAAAAATGCCTAAGCTTAGATCCAAGCCAATTCAGGCATTAAATTACCTTAAGATTATGCTATACAATGACTTGGTGACACGAGTAGCAAGCGAAGCTTGGATAGTCATTAGTGGTTTCTCCTTAGGATAAAGAGGTAGTATTCCCTCAATGACATGCAGTAATTAGAGGGAAAGTTCACCAAGTGCTGAGCAAAGTGAACTTTTCAACACACAAGATCAAGTTGTCAGTAAAAGTAAATTGAATTGAAAAGTAAAAGAATTTAATCTCCTCTTTGCACTTGAATCCTTGACCAATATTATGATGCCTTCACAGGCTGTTGCCACCGTGTTAATTATCAAGCAAACAGATATCTTTGGTAAGGTCAGATTTAGCCACAAAGAAGAGTAATACAAAGTCTTGTTTAAGTAAATATAAGAGGCCCTAAGTATCCAGAGGCAAGGCCTTTGCTTGCTATTCCAAGTCTCCGGGTTGCCCTCATTCCTAAAAACACACATGAACTTTTGTCCTTGCTCTCACGAGAGGGTTTTTTTAGGATATTGCTACAAATATTGCATTTTGGTGTCTTTGGGCCCTCTTTTCACTTTTTGTCTGTGATTCTTTAGCCTCCTCACTATTTTTAGCTGACACAGCTCCCTCAGAGGAGGCCGGGCCCATTACATTTTCTTTCCAGTGGTGGCCAGCTGCATATTTTGACTCCAAACTGGTTAGTGCATGGGCTGTTTGTTGGACCCAGTTTGTTTGTTCTCCAGTCCATGCAACTTTTATATAGGCTTAACCTAAATGAGAGGTAGTTGACCTCAGTTTTAGAATAGAATATTTAGGTTAGTGTTTTCTCAATCCTTAGGAGAGCAATGCAGGCAGAATCATCTGAGACCAGCCCCTGGGTCATATCTGCTGTCCTTTCCCCTCATCTTCTCTTTTGCCTGATGTTACATGGAGCCTCATGGACAGAATGGGCAGACACTGGGATTTCATTGTGTAACTAGGGGCTACTGGGAGGGTATAACACACCAGCTCTAAATCCTCCCAAGAATGACTAAATGTTCCTTAAGGGAGGGTGCCTAACACTGCCAACTGTTCTGCCTAATCTCTTCTACAGCAGGGAGGTCATGAGGGTTTGGAGAGTTTTGTTTGCCTTGCCCCTGTGTGTAACTAACATGTGTGAGCTGTGTACGCACCACGCAGAATGAACAAATGCAAATTATAGTGACTTGTTTACATGCAACAGGATGATGAGGCTGGAGTGCTGTATTCTGCCAAGAAAATCAGGTACAAAAGCATATGTTGTGCTTATGCTACATATCACAATATTTTACCCATCTCATTGGCTGCTATATTCCCCGATTTCTTTATGCCCTTTAACTAGTAAAGTGTTATAACCATTTACCAGCCCTACACAACTGAAGAATCCTGCCAGGCACAGCCTCCTCTAAGCAGTTAGCGGAGCTTGTCAAGTAGCTCATGAAGAGAAGCAAAGACAAGCTTGTCTCCCCCAGAATATCAGCCTCCTCAAGGTAGGCAGGATGCACCATCCCCAGAAAAACAGTGCTGATGACAGTCTGGCTCGCTATGCTGGGATCACCTTCTAGAGACACCTTGCCCTCTCACCACAATGACTAGATCTCCCAGAAACGCTCTTTCAGCAGCATCCCTTGCTTCTCACCACATCTGGAAAGCTTCTGCTCTTCCCCACTGTTCTTCATGTTCTTCTGGAAAGCTTCTGTTCTTCATCCCCACTGTTAAGAACAAGTAGGCACAAGTTTCAAGGCACCGCGATCAGAAACTACTGCCTTTACCAGCTCGCTCAGTGCTTGTCCTATTTTTCCCTCGAAAATGAGTCTGAAAAACAGAGGAAGAGTCACTCTCACTCTTTAAAATGTGGAGCCAAAATATGCTTTCATTGCCATTACAAGGTGAAAACCAGTGGTGGTTAGAGCATGCACCTCAAAATGTGGCAAAAGCCAATCTCCGGGAAAAAGGACATACTATAGGAATACAAGTATCTCTGGAGTGAATGTGGGGAGTGGGAGGAATTCTGTCTAGTTTCCCAGTTGAAGCAGCTCCTTTGTACGTGTAATATTAAGAGATTAACTGAGGAGTGTAGGAGTGAACAAGGAATATTCCAGGAGACAGAAAACTTGATTGCCAGTCCCTGATCTTGAACATTCTTGCACAGTCTTATATTTTACCTACACCCAGCATTGGATAAGAGGCACAAGCAGACCTTGGGACCTTGGGATTTAGTCTGATCAAGAGCAAGCTGCACCCACGAGATTGGAAAGCTATGCTCAGTCCCATTCCTTATGTTCTGCCAAGAAAGCATTCCACACAGAAAAGCAACCTCAGCAAACTGAACGGGAGAGGCAGGGAAGCAAAGCAGCCATACCTCACCAAGGTAAAATGGATTTGGGTAAAAAAGGGAATTGGCTGCTGTCCCACTTCATAGGTCAATCTTCAAACCACCTAGTTGTTGTACAAAAACGCAGAAGCACCACCTCCTTCCTGAGGGGTTGTAAGGTTTTAGGGGCCAAAATCAGCCCTGAGATTGCCTGCTAGACCGAAACGTCTGCTGCAGATGAGAGAAAATGCACATACTTAAGGAGTTAGTAGGACTTATGCATAAGAGAGGTGATAAACTGTTTTTGAAAATGCATAAATAAACTGAAACTTCTGAAAATGAAAATTTTCTGAAACTCTTAGCCTGAAAAAGCTTGTGAAGCTCCATTTTTAAGGGTCTGAATTAGCAACAATTTCATTTAATTTTATAGTAAGTGTTACGGCACTGTCGACTAATGTTTCTGCCTGTACTGGGAGTGCCACTGTACATAAAAATCACTTACCTGAGTTGCATGATGAAATGTTTTGAAGAACTTCAAGGGTTCTTCAGCTTACTGAAATGAACTCATTGCAAAAATTGAGTTAAACTCCTTTGGGGTGAGCTCCTTTGCATATCTGGGGTGTTTTTTGTAAAATCTATTATTTCACTGTGCATAAATCTCTATAAATAAGTCAGCCATTATTTCAGCCCAGGACTCCAGTTTCCACTCCTGCTTTTGCTCCTCTCTCAAGAGCTTACCATAATCCTCTTAATAACTATGTGTTCTGTTTACAATACGTTGGGCAATATCAACCCTAAGCCACTTTTTTTTTTCCAGTTGTTTAATGAAGATTAGATTAATTTCATTAGCATTCAAAGAGTGCTCTTTTCTGGTGTTCAGTTGTAGTTCTGCTGGGATTTTTAAAGAAGCCTAAGGGAGGTGGTTATCCAAACACCGGTGAATTTCCATGAGAACAGGTTACATAGCAGAGGCCATTGGAGAATCCTAGCTTTAATCTTATTGCATAACTCAGGTTAGCTCTTGAAATACATTTTGCACATCTGCACACTTGCTTGGTGCTGAGTCATACTACCAAAACAAACAAAAAAAAAAAAAGAAAAAGAAAAAGAGACATGAGACTGATTTTAAAAAGGGGGAAAATATGTCAAGCCTCATACGGTGTCATGTATGGGCTGAGGGTGATGTTATGTTAGCAAAAAGGGATTTGGGCAGGGCAGTACCTGCCTTGTTAGTGCTGCTCTAAGATCTCAAAAGCAGAGTTTTTCACTTTTCGTCTCGTCCCTTTTCTTCTCTTTATCCCACTCTAAACCTTCATACTGAACCAGATCCTTAGGATCCAGCCAGTGGGAAAGTTCACCTCCTCAAGGATTTCTCAACTATGAGTATGCTTTGTTTGTATCCACTAACTGTTTAAAACTGGCAGAAGTCTCTTTACATGGAGGAGTATAATAATTTCTATCCCCTACAGAGCTTGCAGAGACCTCAGCAGCAAAGAAGCCAGACTTAGAGAACACATTAAATAGCGTGTTTAGTGAAAAATGCACCTGACACAGATGTGGGGCTAAATACCTGGCAAGATGTTTCCCAGCCCTGTGGTTCCACATTTTTTTGGGAAGGACTGGTTCTTGTGTAAAGGATGTGAATGAATACAAACTTCTCAGAAACACTGACTTTAAATGATGGTTGGCCCCACTGGCTAGTGCTCCTCTTTTCACAGGTGATTATTAACACTGCTCTTGACCTCCTCTCTTCCCCGTGGAGACTCTGCTTAGGAAGTCACTGATGTTTCCCCATGCTGAGAAGGTGGGAGGAGCTGCACTTTCCCAAAGCACTGCTGGCAGGGAGGACAGAGAAAGACCTAGAGTGCTCTGACTTACTTTAATCATTGAATACAAATGACCTAAAAATGACCCTAAAGGTAATTCACCTCCAAAATAAAAAGAAAATTTAAAAATAAGGCAAGCAGGGAGAAGGGAGAATTATGAAGACATCCCTTTAATAAATTCTTCCCCCTTACAAAGGCTGGAGGGCAGAATTTGAAGATACAAGTGGTGATGGTAAAGGTGGCAGCTTTCCAATATCAATGTTGTCAGTTTATCCTGAGAAGTTAACCTTTTTAAACCAGCACCGAATCTTTTATTTTTCTGTGTAACAGTATTTTGCCTTTTTGTGGAAACAGTTCTCTAATAGGCTTTCTTGTGGTCGTTTATTACACATCGGGCACTAGGTTTGGTTTCTAATAGTTCCTTTTCATCTAGCTGCCTACTGCTGACTGTGGAAAGTGTAGGTTTGGCTCCACTGATGGCTCTCTGTAATGGCTGTGATTACACCCTCTGCATCTTCTTCACAGTGCCAGCCTTTCAATTGAAAGCACATTATGCCTGGATAAAACTCAAAGAGCAGCTTAATATCAGGGTTCTCTGGGGCTATAATAGCTGGTTCAAGATCGAACAGATAAAACCACATCAATATTTCTGTATGGCCCATGACGTAAAACACAACAATCCTGCATATGTCTATCCGTGAGTTAAAGCCGTATTTTACCATCACTCTGGGGGAAGAGAGGAGAAAATAAACCAATGTCATCAGAAGGTCTAGAGAACAGTATGTAAATAGCATCCTTTTGCCTGCTGCATACATCAGCAGCATAGCGTCTTCATGTCAGACCCAGCAGATCACTTGGTAAGTCACCATTCTTAAGCAGGTATCCCTTTAAACCTGAGAAAATGTGTTTCTGCAAAATATTTCACTATCACTGAACCCAGTTATTTCCAGGGAATCTACTGAAATGTTGCTGTAAGTACAAACAGAATGATTCTTTCAAATGGGGGGACCTGGGAAGAGGCTGGGCATGAAACAGAACTGTTTGTTCATTTTTAAACTATACAAATTTACTATTCAGTTTTGTGATCCTGAAAACTTAAGGAAGCAGGTCCAGAACCCAAAATATAAAAGAAAATAAAAATGAAGTCTTTCATTCACTATTGGTTCTTTAGAGTTCACTATTGGTTCTTTAGAGTTTACATATTGAATTTTTTCTGTGCACAGGTAAAGATTAAAAAAACATTTTTTAAACTGAATTTCAGTTCTGCTGCATTTTATTCATCCTCAAAACTGGAAAGCAGCTTTAAAAAAACCACCAAATTTCTCAAGGATTTTACATGAAGGGAGAAATAATGGGGGCAGAACTTCCGAAAAGCGCCACTGGCAAACCTCGTTCAGCACCAGAATGGGGCAGTAAATACACTTACCCCAAAACTCAATTATGGCTGTAATGGTGTTTGTGTGAAAAGCTAAAAGAAAATGCTGCATTCAGTTTTCACAGTGTTGGACTGTGGGCTCTTTTTGTCACACCAGTCTTTTGGACCATGCTGGTCCAAAAGGACCAGACTTACACAGGTTGTGTCCTTTCAGCAAGCAGTGTGGATGAGCAGGAGTGGGCCTCTGTGGAGTAATTAGTCTTGAGGACCTGATGTTCTCTGGGTGCACATTTCAGAGTGGGATTTTTGGGGGAGGTCACTTCAGGCTATCTCTCCTCTGCCTATCTGTGATAAGAGACCTCTAGGTGCACATCTGGAGCAGATCTTTCAGTTTGGTTTCGTTTGAAAGGAAACCAGTTCATTTACTCTGTCTGCTTCATGATGCAAAACAAAGTGGAAGTAGAGGCAACTGGGAGATTTACTTCAGTAACACACTACTGCTCTGAACTCAAATGGGAATGTAGTGCACCCTCAACCTCGAAGAAGAATCTACTGTCTGAATGGCTTGATGTTGTAAAGTGCTGAAGTAGTATGTAGGACACTGGACTTCATTTAAATATCCAGTTTATAGGTTCATCAAAATATCTCTGTTCTTAGCTTTCCACTATAGAACAACTCATTAAAACATATTCGTCAAAACACCAAGCATGTTTTACTGTGTGGAAACCAAATCCTGACATTTATATGCTAAAGCTGCATGTGCCATATACGTACCTTTCAAGACACTGTCTATTTTATATGACAAAGTTTCCACTTGTCTCCAAACAATTAATCTTCCCATTTCAATACAAAGTTTAACTCCACTTATATCTTTACAAGGCTCTACCTGCACTGAAATACCTACTGATGTGTGGAACCACAGATGGACACTATGGTTGTTCAGCAGAGCCAAAGTCATCCACTTCTTTTTCCATCTCCCACCAGCAAATACCTGGATCTGACAACAGCCAGAGAAACCACACAAGTTCTGTTCCTTCCAGGCTGCTCTGTTCCCTGGAGTTTGCTACCTCACTGAAGCAAGCACTTAGTGAAACTGCCATCAGAGAGATCAAAAGTGACAGGCAAAAATTTCCAAGGATCCCTAAAAGTCTCATGTCGCTTTTAAGAAAAACCAGCTTCGAATTTTTCTTAATTTTTTTTAAGAGGCTCTGGCAATCTTACTGGAGCTGACATGAATTACCTAGCTGAAGCCTGAGATTTAGAGTGTAAGTGAAAGTGCTCCCATGAAAAACACACTGGTGTTACGTGTCTAGTTCCCAGAACTCTGATGCCTCCCTTTGCGTCCACCATCAGCAATGCAATCATTCAAATAAGCTGAAATCAATCATATAATGAGTCCCACCATATGATACTTATCTTTGAGGAGAATGAATAAATCATTGTGCCTTTGACAGGGTATTTATGCCATAAATTGACCTAGGAAGTGGAATGCCAACACTTTGATAGTTATGGCTGTGATAGTGACAATTTAAGGAAGAATGAATCTTTGTACTTTGACCAGTTTGAATCTTGGTACCTGTTGAAACTAAGACTGTGGAAGGAAAAAAATCTTGCTGCTAATAGAGATGTTGGAAACAAAATGGTGAGCTGTCAGAGGAAAATGCAGAGGAGGCCTGATGCATAACCCCCCTGCCAGGAGGAAACCTACCTGGGAGCAACAGGAAACTGATAAGCTCCTTTCTTTTCTGTGACAGTGCAAAGCTTGCAGGTCGGAACCGAGAGCAATAGCTGGGATTCACCTTTCAGCACCAAGCCACACTTTGCAGCAAGGAGTGCTCTCAAACTGATCACATTCCTCCTTTGGTCATCTCTCAATTTCTCACTGCTCTCTGTCCATACTCAGCAGGCTTCTCATTTATAATTAATATTTTCATAAATAATGCAGTCAGAAAAGCATAGATTTGCAGTAAATGGCCAACTCTGTCCTTTCTGGCCAGAACCAAGTAGTCTTTACTTGCACACGACTGCTACGAAGGCTTAGAATCAAGCTTTATTTGCTGAGAATAAACTAAAACTGAATGTGAAGGTAGCTCCCTTTAGCTTGGATTTGGTATTTTTGTATCTACCACCTGCAAGCTTTGTGTCCTGAATAATATGATACTGAAGACATCAAATACTGAGTGACATCAGCCTGTCAATCTTTATTCTTGCTTTAGTGATTTTTAGTGCTAAACCCATTATTTTTAAGAAAGTACTGTAGGTGTGAACAAACCATTACATTAGATTTTCAGGGGTTTTGGAAACTGTAGTTAGTATTTGTGAGGCACAGACACTGGTTTTAAGAAAAGCTGTTATAAACAAGTTTATATCATAACTACTACAGTATATGCACAAAATCTTGTGTATTCTTTATATAAATAGAACTAAAATATCATGTATTATCAAATTCTAAAGCTGAGGTATAGAATTAGATATTAGCATAGGACATCTATGTTCTAGCTCTGGATTCAAAGATGCTTTCAGAAACATCAGATTAAATTCCCTCTTCTCACAGTTGATTGGATTGCAGATCTTATTGCATGAACAGATCACTGTCTCTATCTGCAAAGTGGCTGAGATATTTTTACCCAGAGAGCCTTTTGGAAGATTGTTCCCAAGTCCTATGGGTCTGATGTTTCCAAGTGTTTTCTCATTTCTAGCCTAAGCGTATTACTAGCTAGTTTACTGCCTTTTATCCTTATGTCAATATTGTTCTTTAGTTAAATACTTTCCCTCTTCTCTGATGCTTATTCTCTTGACATATCTGTAGAGCACAATAATTCCCTCTCTCAACCTGTTTTCTTTGGCTAAACAAACAAAGCTCTTTGTTTCCTCTTGCAACATCGGCTGTCCTTTCCCAATTACTGTCAAAAACCTCTGTATCTGCTAAGACTTGAACTCAGGTAATTTAACATATGTTCTTTATCACAGAACTATCTTGTTCAATTCATCATTTCCATCTCTATTCGAAACACATAATCTTACAGGTAGAATAAAATTTGTCTTTTTTTCTTGATTGCATCATGAATGTGACTTAAAGGCTTTCCATATACCCTCCCTTCTATACAAGGCTCCCTTGTAACTTAATATACATCATCTCTGCTTCTAACAGGTCTGGCTCCTTGTTACATAGCTAAGAAAATCTGATTATTTGTATGCATTGTGCACATGGTTTTGCAGTGTTCCAATTAGACTTCATCCTGTCCCTAGGAATTAATCTAATTTATGCCGTAAACTACTGAGTAAGCTTTCTCCCTGACACTGGTTTTCTGTCAATAAATGTGATAGCTCACTCCCACTTCTTGTGATTGTTCATCAGAGAAAATACTGAACACATTACTTTTAGGTCTATCCTGAAGAATTCTGCCCATAATTTCTCTTCAACCTCATACTACTGAGTGGGTGAGGGCCAACACATTCTCTTAGGTAGAAAATCTATTATGCTAAGCACTGTCTCCCTCTGAATTTTGTCTCTTTTTCCATTATTTCCAAGTCTTTCTTGAAAGACTTTCCTGAAAGCCATAATGACAGTTCCAGCTACTCTTCAAAGAGCATCTGCATGGTCTTCTGTTGAGCCATCCCTCAAGCAGTCTTTACCATATCCACTGCTCTTACTTCTGTAACTGCCCTAGGACAACATCGCCTCAGTTCTTGTTATTCCTTGATTTGATGCCAGTGCCAGTGTTTAGGTTTCTAACTGCTTGAATTGATATTTTTGATGTTCAAAACCCTACCTAAGCAGCTGATAAATGCATAGAGAGGCACTATGGCTAAACTGCTGGTAGAAGTTCACACCTTCAGTCATGTGGCTTTCCTCCTGGCCAAACTGGATGCTCATCTTGTGTTCACAAATGAACCAGTAGGACCCTTTGAGTTCCTGGACTGAACTGCCTATCCAGGTGAATGTATTCTATTTGTATCCCTTTGCAGACCTGTCAGATTCTTACAAGTGCTGTGAACTTCTGATTTTGAAATAGTCCTGACTTCAGCTCCTTTCTAACATGATTCATAATCTGGGATAATAGGCTGTAGTGGTTTCAGTTCACCTCTTTATCTTTTGTGAGATAGGAGATCTGGAGGAATGCAAAACAGGCTCAAAACCTAAAGAAAATGAAAAGTTTATTAACAGAACTAAAAGAGAAAAGAAAATACTAAGAAATCAAACCAAAATCCCTCTTTTTACTCGCACACCCCCCTCCTCCTTTTTCTCTTCCCCAAACCAGCACAAAGGATAACATTACATAATTATTGGTCAGTATTCACAATTTTTAAGAATCTCTCCACTAGTTAAGGAGAAAGAGGTTTCTTTTGCTATTCATGGTTTCCCAAACTGTATTAGTCACAGTCCGACAGCCCCNGCAGCTACTTGCAGCGATTATAGTTGTTCCTCAGCTGCCGAGCTCTGAGGGATTCTCCCACTGGCACACCAGCACCCCAGGGCCGTGCCCCAGCACTGGGGCGGGGGGGAGAAGAGCCGGGGCCACTCTGGGAAAAGTGGCTTCAGCCCATCTCCTTCCCCCTCCCACAGGAACAGCAAAACCCCCCCAGAGAGAGAACTTCCTGTCTGCTCCAGGCTTTAAATACGGAAATTCCGAAAAGCGCCACTGGTCAAACGAGCTGTCTGTCAGCTCAGGCTCAACCTACCACATAGGCCTTAAGAAAATATAGGACATTACTTCAGGTTTGTTTTAATCCTTCCTTTTTTTTTCTTCTCCTCTCTGGTCCAACTGAGCACACTGCACCTTGGTGTCTTAAATGTTTCAAAGATGCTCAGGCTTCCACTGATGTGCAGAAAATATGGAATTATCATTCCTGTGAATTACTTTATTCTTTTTCATCCTTTCTTTTGCATGTTTCTCAGTGATCTCCTCTCGTTGCACAAATGGAAAACCTCTGTGTCCACTCTAAGATGTGAAGAAGATGGTATAGCCTCCCATTACGGAAATAATTTTGAACATTGTAGCAGTGGATCCTTGCACAATGGATAAACCATGTAATATATCCTCAATCATCAAAGAAGGCACTGTCATATTTTCAGTGACTACATTTGCACGTCAGTAGTCTCAGAGGATACACATAGGGAGTCTGTATCAAACATGTTCTGTCTTCTTGGCGTATTCTTCGTTCAGGCATTTCTTATGTTGGGTTGCTGAAAAAGGACAGCATTGCCAGCTCTCCTGCCTTCTGTAGAAGAAGGTACATTGTGATCAAATGCACCATCAATCTGATGGAGCCTGCTGCTTTAATATCCTGCCGTGAGTGCCAAACTATAGAAACTACAGTCATAAACACCAGTTTATAACTGGTGGGGAAATCATTAATTACAGGAGATCTTGTATTTCCAGGGCTCCATACAAGCACTCTTCTGCTGTTCATTAGAATTAATACTGTTTCCTTGTACATCAGCAACATGAGATCACATTTTTCTGGTCCAGTATTTCTGGGACTGTATTGCAGCTGACTCCACAATTTACCTGAATTCAAACTGGTGTTTGACATAAAAGAATATCTGAAAATTTGAAGCCTTCTTGCAAAGTGTTCTGTCCTCAGAATCTAATTTAACATATTTTTCCTTCCACTACTACTCTTAATTTATTGTTAAAAAAAACCAAAACAAACAAACAAGTAGACTCAGTGTTTCAAACTGTATTCCTGCTGAGCATGTCCCTCTTACTTTTTACCTTCTGTCCTCTTGTTGTGATAAAACATCTATACATTTTTTTTCTCAGTCTGATCCTTCATATCTACTTCTGTATGCAGAAATGATCCCCGATTCTTAGCTTCTACAAGGATTTAAGTCTGTAATTTCCAGTGGTTTAAGTCCTTCCATTCTCATAAGAATGCTTTCTCCTTTGCTGAAAAAGGTCTAACGGATGAGGCAACCTAATGATCACTCAGCCCACAACCCCAGAATGGTGATGGCCACATCTAGACCTCCTTCCCCTCCTCCCTTTTAATGCTGCACCCACTCATGCTTTGCACGGCAGTGTCAGCCTTATGCAAGTTATTTTTAGTCAGCCGTACCTAGTCAGAGGTATCTCTTCATCTATTCATGGGTAACCACCTCTGCTTTGGACATCCAGCACTGGTTCAGTTAAGCACCTCTGCTTTCTCTAGCCTCTATGTTGCTCCCTTTTTAACTACCTGAGCCACTTGCATCTCTAGCACAGGCTATGTTACATGGCAGGCTTCATTATTACACTACAGTAAAGATGTAAAATGATGAAAAGCCAGAGCTTCTGCATGACTTATCCGTGTCATTATCAATGGAAAGGCACTGAGGGACAGCCATGCTTCTCATGGACTTAGAACTCCACTTCTGGATTCAAAGGTGATGCTGCCTGTTGTGGAGCTGCAGCATGGTCTTTGATTTGGATAGAGCCTTTCTGATGGAGCCTCAACTATATTCTAACTGCCCCAGGCTTACTAGCCAGAGTAAAGAAAAAGGAGACTGGGCCTGTTGGACGACTCTCTTGTGCTGTCAGCAAGCTTAGCAACCACTTTTTGGCCCTTTTGATCCTAACATAAAAAGGGATCATGAGGCAGTGGTGAAAAGGATTAAAGCACTGGCCTTCTCACTGGGGTAATTTACTTCCATGCAGAGAAGGTGTCAAATGCTCATAGGTCAGAACACAGCATTTTATACCCAAGAGACTTCAGAAAACAATTAAAATTCAAGCCCTACAGTCTCCAATCAGTCCTTGTTTGACTCCAGTTCTATGCCAGAGTAATTTCACTAAAATCAGGTGAATTACTTCAGTATTATGCTGCATGAGCAAGTCCATCACTTTAAATGGAATTATGCTGGCATAGAAGTGGTGTAACGTGGGTGACATGAATCAGGCCTCGTGTTTGCAGCAGCCTTGAATACACCAGTATTGAGAGGACCTTTGGAGCTGGGCCCAAAGCACTCACAAAGGGAGCTCCTGCTGTTATTCCAACCCATAGGCAGTTCCCTGAACAAAGACCAATTATCTGAGCTTTGTGTGAAGGGGGTAGGGGACATGCACCAATATTCATAAATTAGGCAAGGCTGGTGTTTACTAAAGTGGAGCGCCTTCATTCCAATTAAAATCTGTCTTCATTCCTTCTATGAATTCTTAATTTCCTTTCCATGTGATATTTGTCAGTTTTCATTTGTATATTATGATGTACTTTAAAGATGAAATGAAATATCATTCCCCATTTACAGATAGGGAAACTAAGGCATAAAAAAGTAAAATGACTTGCCCAAGAGAATAGCTCCAAGGTCATTTGCTATCTAAGGTAAGGTTTTGCCCACATGCTGCCTCCTATTAACAATTCTGCTCACTTCTTCGGGTGGTATACAATAAAAAGAATGGAAATCAGAGTTTTTCAAAGGCTTTCTTGCACCACACCTCAAAAAGAGCTGTTGCATTTTTTTATTTTCATTAAAAAAACCTAAAAGAGTAAATAGCTATAATATTACCAAGGCTTTAATAATGCTTTAAACCTATATGTTTGACTGTAAAGGATTCACACAGAATATTATAAAGCATTTAAAATAATTTCTTTTATATGAAAAGGCCAATTAAAGAGGAGAAAACTTCAGAAGGAATTTTGATAATGTCATTATATACAGTATAATAACAAGATCATTATAAGTTGTAAATATCATGTCATTACCCATTGTAAGTATCTGATTACATTCACTTACATTAACTTTGTAATTAGATGTAATTTCACACTTATCAAGTAAAATCATTTTTAACATGCATGGCAGTACAGCTCCATCTTTCTGTGTGTCTCTGGCCTGATCCCTGACAATGGGAGGAAGGAGAAGTTCTGACTGAATGGTCCTTCCTCAGGATTGCAACAGGAATACATGCTACCACTTGTGAGGAAAAAACAAAAATAAATTTTTTTACCAGAAGGATAAGGATCTTGAGAATTAACTCTGAGAGATCAGAGGTAAATGATCCTGTGAAACAAGAAAAAACCCCATAAATTATAGTAGAGCAAATATGTCATTTTAACACAAGACTAACCCTACATTACATCATCTAGTGAAATGACAGATTTTATTTATGAAAGTATTATTTAGAGAATGTAAAACTCTGTTTAAAGGGATAGCGTCGGCTTTCAGCTATATTCCTAAATTCTCTTCATTCTTTGTCTTTTCTGACAAACTTTCATGAGTGCTTTTCTGCTTTCCTGAAGGTACCTTATCACCATATCAAAAGCATCACAGCTAGAGCAGTGCCACTGCAGGTGCAGAGATTAAAAATAGCTGTTCTGGATCAGGCTGAGGGACCCTGAGACCCAGGACCCTGCTTCCAACAGTGACTGTCTTCCTGAAGCTCTTACCCTTCTTCCTCTCAGAGACCAAACAAGTCCCCAAGACCATCCCATCACTTCCTCCTGGCCTCAGCCAAGCTGGCCTTTCACACCATCAGCACGAGGAAGTTTGGGAAGGACCAGTTTCTGTTCCCTTTTCTTACTGGGACTGCAGAGGGGGTAACATCCATTTCTACCTCAGATATGTTCAGGGAGCAGTGGGAACTGTCAACCCTCCTTCTAGCTTCCCAGTTGCACACTTTTGAGTATGTAATCTGCAACTTCCATTTTCTCATCTGTCAATCCCACTGTTTTCTCCTTGTTTTCCTATTCCTGCAGCCCTTTCTTTCTAAGGCCAGGAGAACTTGCACAGAGTCTACATCCTCATACCTCTCAGAAATCACAGGCTGAGAGATAGCTTAAGGCAGAGGAGGTATTCTCAAATGTGATTCCCCGTGACAGATTATCCTTTCATGATTTTATCTAATCCTTGAAGCCAAGGACCTTTTGCATAACCACATTTTCTGTGCATTCCACTCTTTTGCTCTACTAATTCAGTCTACAATGAATTTCTTTCTTGCTTACTTTGAACTTATTCCCTGGCCTTCTATTTGTTTCCTCCCTGCTCGTGTATAAAGAGAAATGGAGAATAATAATTTTCCATTCAGCTTCTTTATTTCACTCAGTATCTATAAACCTTTTGAATCACCTCTTTCTCAAGCAAAAGAGCTCCAGTCTATTTAACCTCTCCTTGTACAAAGCTATGCTCCTATCATCCTTGTCCACCTTCTCTCTCTTTCCTATTCCTACAAGATCCTTTGGGAAAGCAGTTCTTCACTACTCATACATTGCACCAAGGCAGTTCTGCCTCTTGATTTGGCTTCCCTATTCATTTGCCTAACTTCTTGAGATCTGCCTTTCAAGGAAAGGTCTGGTGTGTGAATTCCTTAGTCCTGGAAGACAGTTCCAGGAAGACATAATCTCCTGGGAGACAGTTATACAGTTCAGTCTCAGCCACGATAAGCATGACTGGTCAAGTATAAACACTTTGGACATATCAGTTTTAGTGAAAGGCCAGTCTCTTTCTCCCTCCCAGGTGAAACTGCAGGAGTCTGAGGCAACCCAGATATGTGTCTCACCTCTGCACACAGCACTCTCCCCCTGTACCTGAGAAACTCAAGAAAACAGAGACTAAACACAGACACAGACCAAACCCTTTATAATAGTGTGATGATTTCTAGAAAAAATTGTAGGAAAAATCCTGGCATAAAAGTTTACCTTTGAAACTAACCTTGCAAAAATATTAAATAGTGGAAAAGTAAGTGGCAGATTTATTTTAAACTTCAAATAATAAATTCCCTTCAGTTAAAGAAATTTCTTCACGTAAGTGAGACACCTGGGAATTTGACATGTGTTACCCGTCTTTCAAAGGCAGAAGGGGAGGTGATTCAGGCAGCCTTGATGGAGACCTGGAGAGACCCTAAGACATGGTCAGATCTTCACTTGTCACCTAATGGTGCCTTTCCCTCTACCTTTGTGCCCATCTGTCCATTATTCTCCATGAATTTGTAACCACTAGCGCTTCCTTGGTATAGCAGTTTTCAAATCTCACTCCAGCTAAAGAGTACTGGGGATGATGTAGGCTGAAACTTCTTATATCACAGGAAATAAATTCACTTTATAGGGCTCCTGTCCAAAGCAATTACATGGAGCTTTAAACTTATACATCTGAATAGTCTCAACAAAGTAGGTAAAACAATTAAATACATAAAGTAAAGCACCTACTTAAGTGGTTTGGTAGTACAAGTGTACAGCCTGTGTAGGCTGATGATATCAGCTAATGTGTCTGTTTGCAAGAAATCTGCCAACACACTGGTCTAGGAGCCTTTTCATTCTTTTGTCAAATGAAATTGAAATGCACTGATTGTTCAAATGAATCACTTCCCTCTCCTTGTTTTGGATTACACATTCTTCTTTTTTTTTTTTTTACCTCACATCTTCCTTGCTCTTGAAGGCAAAGCTAACGTCATAGCAGACAGAACTAGCCCAAGATTTTCCTAAGTGATATTTCTGAAGCAGAGCAGGTGCAGATGAAGAAAAAGGATCAGTCAATTTTTAAGAAGTCAGATGGCATTGTGCAGCAAACAGAAGGCAAAGGACTGATTTCAAAGCACAAAATCAGGTCCTTTTATTTATGTAGAATGCACCAATTCAGGGAGTTTGAAATGGCTGGTTACAGAAATGTATACATTTGATCATAGTTTAATCCTCCATGGACTGCAATACCTAAATCAGGAGAGCTGTGAACATGGCATACAGGTTGATTCATTTCAGAAGAGTCACCTGGAGTTTCTTACATGAGATATATGGCAGATGCAATTCATATTATCCAGCAAGAAATCTCATAATGAAATTTATTCTTAGCATTGTCTCTAGCTAGGAGGGGTGGGGGCAGGGGGACAATAAGGATTCAAGTAAATTTATCATAAGCATTTTTTACATATTTTGCCCTGAGTTGAGTTTTCTGTCTCCTTGTAAATTCATCAAATTACACAGAAATGAGATACCAGGTCTTCATGCTTCTTTTGTAGTATCTGTCCTAAAAGACAAGAAGGGTTGCTAAAATGCAAATATCAGTAACAGTAAAACATTAAGCTTGTAACTTCTTCAAGACTTTATAGACTGGTTTCACAGAAATCTCATGTTTTAATTACTGTATCAATAAGATCACACAAAAATCCAAAATTGCTCCAAATTTTCACACAAACCTTTACTCTTCAGTACTAATCAGACAACACCAATTAAATAACAATTAATTTTTTTGACTTTTTTCTGATAAAATGACCTGCTATTTGAAAGAATGCCTTTCTAGTTCTTCACTGCTCAGCAAAATGTTATGGTTGTACAGAAAACCAGCTTAGCTGCATCTATATACGTGTGTGTGTGTGTGTTTGAATATACGGGGATAAACTTCTAATTAACTCCTCAAGGCATAATTACTCTCAGAAAATATAGTGATAAGCAGACCATGACAGCTACATGTCCTAAAATGCTTCTGCAATTGGAAAAGTTGTAAATTTAACCTAATAGCCAGAAGATTCATTTCCACAAATTATATCAAAGTAGAACTATAAAATAATGACCAGATATTAGTGAGGAGATCCTATCTCAGTGATGTCAGTGGCAAAGCTACTGCCATCTTGTATGGAGTCAGGGCTTCACACAGGATTTAATAACTTGCTCTTTCGAATTATTTATGATTTTTCTTTTTCAAGAAAAAAAAAAAGAAAAACAAGAAGGTAACTGCAAAGCCTTCTAGTTTTTCTCTCCTGGTGCTAATTTGAAATATTAAGACAATATTAGGCTCCAAGAAAGTATGTGGTTTCTGCTGACTAATTCCTGTGGTTAAAACAGAGCTGCGGTGTTTAACAGAGGTGTAAGCAGACTAAGTCAGGCCCCTTCACACCAAAACCTATCTCTGGAGCTATTTGTCACAGCATACACTGGAACCATGCAATCATTCCAGCCTCTCACATCCCTTGGGCAGTTCCTGAGAGCAGAGCTTGCCTTCTCAGCTGCCAGAGAGGCCTTCTCAAACACCACTTGCTCCAGTGTTCCCGTCTCCAGCAGCTCCCCTGACTGGTGGATATTTCATCCATGCATTACCTCTGAAAGAAATTTCCCCAAGACAGCGGCATTTCTTCAGTATAGCACCATGGGAGGGTGTGCCTGACCCTCTCAGAGATAAGGTGAAGGACTGTTACTTGATGGCATTAATGTGAACCCTTTGCCCCACATTTCTGCAGATTTATTGTCCAACTTGTACTTAACACTGCAGTCCCTCACAGAGTGGATGCAAAGTGCTATCCCTAAGATAATGTCAGAGGAGACTGAGGAGCAGACAGGGAAAATTGTATAGTTGCATCAAATAATCACAGTGATAAAAATTTCACTGTTCAGCAGGCCACATAAAACACATACATATTTAAAATACAATCTTATGACAAGATCTTGATGATAAAAGGTTACCAAAACATACCACCAATTTAAATGTATTTTTCTGCTTATTCAGTGAGTGCCACCTCCACTGAAAGAAATTCTTTTCCTTTTCCGTCTCCTTTTCCTTTTGGTAAGCTGAGGATAGCTCCGTTTTAGTTTTCACTGTCTGTGAGTTGCTTCTCTTCACCACTTGGTAAGCTCCAAACACATAGGCACACTTGGCGATTTTACTGCCACTTTTCTTCCGTATCTCTGCAAGGCCTCCTGTAATGTTTCCAGTTCCAGTCTGAGGATGAGCTCTTCAAAGATGAATAACATGGGATTTAGGCATGTTCCAACCCGTCAGTCCCATGAGCTGTTTGGCAGCCATAATGTCTGGCAAGATCAGAGATTATTGCATCCACAGGGAAAACCTACAAAAGCAAGCATTCAGCGGAGAATTCACTTTCTTAAGTTCCAAAAAGAGCTGGCAGGTAGTCTTGTACTTCAGTACACTGTTCCAATGTCTCACTGAAGACTTGAATACTGGCAAGGTTAAATACATCAAATACAGTGTGTGCATTCACATGGACGCTCACATATGTCTTCATACAGAAACAAGAACACTTCTACACAGAACTGTTGCTTTTCATTTCTGCATTTTTTTTTAATAGACCAGGCATCAAACCCTTTCGACTGTGTCTTATTTCAGAAGCAGAAATTAATGTTAGCAGAGAAGAATCATGGCATCAAAACAATATTAATTCAGTGTTCCCTAAGTCCAAGGATGTTCTCTCATGCAGAAATAATGACATCCTGGTTGTTAAGGGTTAATCAAAATCTGGACTGGAAATAGAAGAAACTACTTAGTGGGGCTTTCCTCTGCCAATCCATTTCTATTCCCACTGGCAGTTTTGAAACTGACTCAGCACCAGCAACTTTTACAGTGGTATCCCATGCCTTCCAGTACTGAGGTGTCTCCTTGTAGTCTAGCTCTTGGAGTCCTAAGATTATCTGAGAATCACATTTAACCTTGTAATATAAGTAGAAATATAAGAGAAAAAATAACATTCTAAAAGGACTATTTTAGCTTGGTAAAGCCACTCTCCTTAAGACTGCATTAGAGACTTCCAGAGATAAAAGTCTAATTTTAGCTGCAATAAATTTGGATCAGCAGCACATTTTGGAAACTCTCTGTCAGCAAGATATTGCCATAAGTTTGGCACTGCTAGAAGGAATATACCAGACTTTGCCTTACTGGGATGGGATAAAGATGTGCAGGTATGGAAAACAGCTGTTCTGTTTTCAATAGGAAAACTTTATAATTTCCCCTAGGTTTGGGGTTTTTTTTTATATGTGTGATGTACAGAACAGGGAAAATGAGGGCAATGGAAAGAAAAGAAAAACATTTTCTATACAATTATCTTTCACAATAAACAACGAAATGTTATTTATTTCTATAGCATTTCAATCAGATGTTGATCAAGTATTTAAAATTAGTATCTTATTTTAAAACTCATGATAGTGGCAAACTGTAGTTCTTGCAGACATATCTTTCTATTTAAAAAGAAATAATAATGGCTATTTTCTGCTTCAACAGTACAATCTTTTTCATATTATAGAGACATGTCAACAAGCAAAAGCTGCACTTAAATATTTTAGCATTCAGCTCAATGCCATAACTGGTGCTAGATACATTTGTCACTGCATCAGAAAAATGCATGTGTATAGAGAGTTCATAAATATATGTGGCAGTACTTGCTGTGTGCTACCTAAAAGACACATAATACAATATTTGCTATGAAAAGGGTAAAAAACCAAAACCAACCACTTTAAATTTTACGCTTTAACTGAGGGGACAGAGTAAAAATGAGAACCCAAGCAAAAGCAACAAGCTTTGCAGGAGAAAAGGAAAAATTAACATCAGGACATAACCTTCAAGTGGAAATTCAGATCTGCAAGATTTTATGCAATACCCATTTTCCTTAACTAGATCTCTTGGGGTCTGATTTCCATAGTTAATTCCAGGGACTGCCTAGATACCATGTTCATAGATACTTTGTAGAGAACCACAGCTCCATAGGCAGATATGCCTTTTTGCTCACTATACCAGATTCTCTGCTCTGCTGCAAGGTGCCCATATAACTGATTATAGAGCAGACACAACTCCACCTTATGAGGTACAGCAAAACCTTTTTACATTACTTTTTCAGCATAACATAGTCATGAAATGGATGTAATTTCCTCTCATTTGATGACTGTGTTACTCTGCAAGTGGCAGGCAAATGCCACAAGTAAATGAGCGTTTGTCTATTAAAGGAGGAAAGGATCTGGATTTGTCAAAAAATTAAGGCCATTCTGGTATGAATTAAAGGTGGGGAGCTGACCAAACTCCATCAAGTGACATTTCAGTGACAGTTCTTGGACAGAAAGCAGTCTGCTGCCTAAACAATATTTACAAGGTCAAACTGCAGATGGTGTTGGAGATGACAACCTGGCATGAGTCAACAAGGAAAAGACAAAAGTGGAGGGGAAAAAAAGCGGAAAACAGCTGTAGGGTAGGACCAAAACTATCCAGTGTCATCTTTGGAAAACTGGGTAGGAGTGCATAGAGCACGCTATTACTGAAGCTGGCATTAGTTTGCCTCTCCTGGAATGGCCCGATTGTGTATTCACGACTCAAGGAGTGGTTCCCAGAAAAAGGACAGGAACTTAAAAGGTGAGAAACACATCTTAAGAGTGAGAATCTCCATCTAAAGGGGGCTTTAATTGCCTCCCTGAACAATGAGCAACTCCTACGGACTTCAAAAGCAGCAGTGACCAAGCTGCAGGCACAGGTGTTGTGTGTGAGGATCAAGAGGAAAAGTCCCCTCTGGCAAATTGTCCTTCAGTTATCTGCAGCATCTAGGGGAAAAAAAGTACAAAACTGATGAATACCAGCACAGGTTAATGAGAGAGAAAAGGAAAATGCATTTGTTCTTATCCTCCTTATGTACGTTTTTTCAGTTAACAGCACAATTGGATGGTTCCCGTGGGAGCTGCTGCTCTGTCCCCAGAGCTGGGCCATGGGATTTCTGTGGCCAGGACACGTACCTGTGCACATGTGAGGGGAGAGTGAGCTTTCTTGCTGAAGACACTGCTGGGTGAGACAGCAGTGGGAGGGGGGGTGTATTACAGTCACTTTAGTGTCTTGGCTGGTTGCCAGCAGTACAGAAGTTGAGAAATCATTTGTCACAAGGATAAAAGCCAAATACATTGCTCTGGGTGAGATGTAACCTGACAAACAGTCTCCTGTGACTGATGCATTTGAACTACTAATACACTCTATATAATGACTTTTTTCTGACAGCTAGCAGTCATATTTTTTACTTAGTTTTTCTGCTTGTTCATGCTGAGCTTTCTGAGTTCCTATATGTCAGATTTCTTGGCAAGGAACATGTGGCAAGACAGTTCTCTGTCATGCTAGTTTCGTACCACATGTTCAGGAGGAAACAAGCTACAAAATAATTAGAAAATATTTTTTTAAATTACTATTTTCTAGTATCTCTCTCTTTTTTTCCCTTCTTTTTTTTTTTTTCAAAAAGCCCCAAAGTCAGCTGGCCAGCGGGAACTTCATTTATAACTGTCAATTTAACAGTTCATTTATTTCACTGAAGCAGTGAGACGCAACAGGGGTGTGGTAACCATGAGATAATCACACCTCTGGGGTCTTATGAGGCAAGGAGAAACAGGCAATTCCCTCTAATCCCACACTGGTGCGATTAGTGCTCCTGATAGCTACAGCCAAGAAGGTAATGAGATAAATTGAGCATTCCATGTTCTAGAAAAAGAATTAA
Organism: Aleadryas rufinucha; assembly: GCA_013397815.1. Classification (NCBI taxonomy): domain Eukaryota; kingdom Metazoa; phylum Chordata; class Aves; order Passeriformes; genus Aleadryas; species Aleadryas rufinucha. The sequence continues at coordinate 239,267 of VZTH01013867.1, forward strand.
ATTAAAATTAAATGTTTAACCAGCCTCATTCAAGTTCTGCAATTCATCTTGATTATAGATATATATGTTCATGAACACTGACCCACATACATTTGTCTTCTTTAAAATTTTTGACAGACAATAGGAGTAGCCATTTGGTTTGAGAATTTTACTATACATAGAAGCTGTGGCATATAGCTGCCTATCTGTCTACAAGCCTGGATCCATCATCATGCTATCCAAAAGCTCCTCTGGATATGCAATCCTTACATGCATAACTATAAAAAATAAAAGGAACTCAGTTGCAAATAAACTGCCTGTTTCCTAGCCATTATGGGTAGCCCTGCTAATCAGTTTCATTAAATACTCCTCTAATATCTGTGTATGCTATGGAAGGTCCATTCATCTCTTGCTTATGATGGTTCCACTAGAAAACATATAATGGGTATTTGGCAGACAGACAACGGCATCATGGAGGACTGGGGAATGAGAGGCTGGAGAGCAGTGCCACAGAAAGGGACCTGGGGGTCCTGGTCGATGGCAAGGTGAATGTGAGTCAGCAGTGCCCTGGCAGCCAGGAGGGCCAACCCTGTCCTGGGGGGCATCAGGCACAGCATCGCCAGCCGGGCAAGGGAGGGGATTGTCCCGCTCTGCTCTGCACTGGGGCGGCCTCACCTCGAGTGCTGGGGGCAGTTTTGGGTGCCACAATATAAAAAAGATACTGAACTATTAGAGAGCATCCAAAGGAAGGAATAAAGATGGTGAAGGGCCTTGAGGGGAAGCCGTGTTAGGAGCAGCTGAGGTCACTTGGTCTGTTCAGCCTGGAGAAGAGGAGACTGAGGGGAGACCTCATTGCAGTTACAACTTCCCTGTGAGGCAAAGAAGAGGGGCAGGGACTGATCTCTTTTCTGTGGTGACAATGACAGGACCCAAGCGAATGGCCTGAAGTTGTGTGGCAGCTCTATCAAAGTGCAGATTCTGCAAAATTTTGAGGATTTTCAAGGTTTGCCATCTCTGTGCAGTGACATAGGTGCTTCCAGGCAGACAGTATGTATGCGTTTCTGACTCGGGCTGTGGTGCTGCAGGCATCCTAAGGATAGGGAAATATGTATTGGGTCTGCATGGCAAGGTTTTGGTAGTGGGTGGGCTACAGGGGTGGCTTCTGTAAGAAGCTGCTAGAAGCTTCCTCATGTCCAAAGGAGCCAATTTCAGCCATCTCCAAGTCAGGCCTGCCACTGGCCAAGGCCAAGCCCATCAGCAACACTGGAAGCATGTCTGGAATAACAAATTTAAGACAAAAAAGTTGTTCTGCAGCTGCAACTGGAGAGAGAAGAGAAGATATGTGAGAGCAACAATTCTGCACACAACAAGGTCAGGGGAGAAGGAAGGGGAGGAGGTGTTCCTCACTTGAGCAGAGATTCCCCTTCAGCCTGTGGTGAAAACCATGGTGAGGCAGGCTGTGTGCCTGCAAGCTCACAGAGGTCCATGCTGGAGCAGACATCCAGCTGCAGCCTGTAAAGGACCCCACACCAGAGCAGATGGATGCACAAAGAAGGCTGTGACCCCATGGGAAGCCCATGCTGGAGCAGACTCCTGGCAGGACATGAGATGAGAGAGATGGAGCCCATGGAGAGATGAGCCCATGCTGAGCAGGTTTTTCTGGCAGGACCCTGTGGAGGACCTACACTGGAACAGATTGTTCCTGAAGGACTGCACCCTAATGGAGAAGGACACCCATGCTGGAACAATTTGTGAAGAACGGCAGGCCATGGGAAGGACTCACATTGGAGAAGTTTGTGGCGGGGCCCCACAATGGAGCAGGGGAAGGGTGAAGAGGAAGGAGCAGCAGAGACAAGGTGTGACGAACCGACCACAGCCCCCATTCCCCAACCCCCTGCACTACTGGAGGTAGAAGGTAGAGAACAGTGAGAAAAGTTAAGCCCAGGAAGAAGGCAGAGGTGGAAGGAAAGTGTTTTTAAGATTTTGTTTCATTTCTCATTATCCTACTCTGATTTGATTGGTTTTAAACTCAATTAACTTCCCCGAGTCTATTTTGCCCATTACAATAACTGCTGGGTGATCTCTCCCTCTCAACCCACAAGCCTTTTGTTATATTTTCTTTCCCTATCCAGCTTAGGAGGGGAGTGATAGAGAGGCTTGGGTGGGTAACTGGCATCCAGCCACTGTCAACTCACCACAAGATATTAAAATTCCTTTCCAATTTCAGTTGTCAAAGTCTGATATAAAACCCTTAAAATCTTTTTAGCTAGTGCTCTTGAACAGCCCAGCAAAGGGAAAGTGTGATCTGTGCACCCTTAGTATTTCTTGACCATTTTGACTAGTTTTTTCTGTTCCTTCTTTTTTCTTAATAGACCTACTTGTATGAGAGAGAAGAATGAATGATGACTTATTCCACAGAGTTTTCTTTAACAAAAAGGGCCACATAGGTTTCTCCCAGGGTCCCGAACCTAACTCCAGCTACACTCTTGTTTTACGGAATAGCATAAAATCAGAGTTCTACATCAAAAGAAGGCTACAGTCAGCTGAGGCATTTCCTAGTTAACCCAATTTTAGATGCAAGAGGTCTGTTTTCTCTGCTGATGATAGAAGTACAAACCTTGCAATCTCAAAAGCAAAAATAACACAACAAAAAACCAACCAAACAAAAAACCCACAACCAAAATATCTATTTCAAAATTTATTTTAATATCATTATTCACCAAACAGGAAGTCAGCTTTTGTTAAAATAATCAAAAATTATAGTTGTCAGTTCAAGTGACTGCTAAAAGCACCTCAGTGGCTGCTTTCAATGGTCTCAGAGTGCTTTTCATGGCTGTGAACAAATGGGAAGCAGGTATATAATTTTAACCATCTCATTATAACTGCAGTCCAGTCCTTGGCCTTCTTGCAAAGGAGATGGTCAGCTTATAGAATGAAATTTCTGAAACCTCAGCAAGAAGTATCAAGCTCGCCATCCTCCCTGGCTCCTCAGCAGATACCTGCAGAGCAGTACTGCAGTCTTAACTCTGGTTTCCCCCCGCTCCGCTCAACGGCGCTGCCACCTCTTCACAGAGCAGAGCCGCTGCAGAAATGTGAAACAAACAGGAGTCTTTGTGAGTCACCTGAAATGCTATAATGAAAATGTACATGAAACACGTGGGTCCCCCTTCAAACAATATTTTGGTGATTATTTGGGTATTTCTGGGCTAATATAAATAGTCAGGCTGAGCCTGACTGGGAGAACATTCGCCTACTCTAACATTGATGGATACCCCAGCAGTAGTATTTCTGCAAGGGGAATGCTTTGGAGCAATGCTGGTGTATTTCTATTAAAGGCAGGTTTGGAAGAACCAGCACTTTGATACCTGGGGCACTCAGCAAAAAATTAAAAGACTTTTAAAAAAATTATTCTTATTTCAAAATGCAAGAGAATTATAACCCTTTTGTCCTAATGATAGGGAAAGGACAAATTAAATTCCTGAGTGTTCCCTCCCTCTAGCCCCAAAATTTTTGTAGCTGCAGCACTGAATGCAGTCCCATTATTTTTAATAACATATCAGGATTGGGTCGAAGAATAGCATACCATATATCAAAAGCTACACCCTTGGAAATCACAGAGCTCTTCAAGAAGCCACTAATGGGTTAAATAGTGACCTGACCAATTTGCTATAGTTCATTCGGTCTATGCTAATTGTTTTAAATGCTCACTTTGTGGCATATTCTTTACTGTGCTGATGGGGAGTGAGGCATATTTCTTTAGAGCAGGGATTCAAGGATTCATTTATATTGAAGAGACTTTTTCAGAGAAGTACAGGAACACCTCAATAGTGCTATGTAAATAGGAATTAAGCTTCATCTTTTATCCAGTTGAAGGAAATACATGAAATAAATACTTTTCAAGTCCTTTTGCTTCACTTGATTTTTAAATATCAGGCTTTTTTTCTCTATTCTTCTGCAATGCTTAAAGTCAGATTGTTTCTTTCCCATTACCAAGCTCTTCTGTCTGCTTGTGTGGTGAGTGGCTTTTTTTCATCCCTCTGGACCCTGACCTGGTACTCATTATTTTGTCTTTTCATTTTTTTTTTTTTTTATTAGACTAGTCAGCCTTGATATTAGTCTTCCCAAAGCTACTATCCATTACACTGTCAGGAAAGCAAGCTGCCTTACAGTAGGCCAAGTGTCAACAGAAGGTGAGGCAGAAAATCAGCCACAATCTAAAGCTAATTACCCTGCCTAGAAGTTAATTAAATACTTGTTAGGAGCAGCAGGGTAGATCCTAATTAAACTTGTCTAATAACAGTATGCTGACATACTCTGACACTGGGAATTCCTACAGGGTTTAAATAATTGTACAAAGGGCAATAATACCTGTCACATCATGGTGTGCAGGCAAACCCTGAAGATGCACATTTCTCAGTATTTTCTGTACTAATTTGCCACATATTGTGCACTTCACATGTGTTTAATTTATACATGTTTTAATTTTGGTGCCCTGGATCTTTTTAAATGACTTTGCTGTTGCTGATCTAAGTGTAACCACTGCAAAGGGAGATGGTCATTAGTATTCCATTGTATCATTTAATGCACTAAACCTGATAAAATCCTGCTGATTGTGACACCTCCAGGGTTACTTAAATACAGCTGTGGCCCCTTTTTTCAGATTTTAGGACAATAGTGATTTTACCTGAAAGTGAAGAGGAGCGGAGAACATGGCACACCTTGCCAGCCTTCCCACATTCTCAATGGGCCAAATTCTGCCTACCTACAGGCTGGCAATTTTACCCATTGCAATTTTCATTCACAAGAGTGCCACTGACAGAGACTTTTACCTCCACTGCTAAGTGTGTCTTAAACCAGCATCTCTTTAATCCAGTCAGATTTTCATTTACATTCAAAACAAAAGGAAGGGGAAACTGCTAATAGGTGTAACTGCCATACAAATTTAAGGGAAGAAGAGAGGTGAAAAACAGAAGGGGCTGATAACAGACAAGAATCTCTGTCTTTTGATTATTTCCAGCCTTTTGACGGGCTGGAAATATTTTTGTTTCCAGACAGGAAAACACAATTTGCCATCATTTCAAATAAATTATGGTTCCCCACAAACCACAGCAGGGCTTTTGTCTAGTTGTTTTTAAGGGATTCTGTATGCCAGCGGTTTTAATGCTGATTTAAAAGCTGCTGTTTGACCAGGTTCTGTTTTTCAACTGATGAGTTGTCACACTGCCTTGCGTGAGGGTTAATCCCCCATTGTGTTGCCTATGCCACTGCAAAGAAGGACTTCGACAGCAATTGCTGATAAAGCTTGTCTCTTCTCGAAAAGCCCAGAGAGGCTGTGGCGCATGCTGATGGTTGTTTACCGCAGCAAAATGCTGAATGTCAATTTTAGGAGAGCGATGTTTCAAAACTTTTTGCTGCTTCTTCCAGTAAATCAGTTCAATTTTTCACCATTCCTTTCCTACCCTTGACTCAAGCATCCTTTTTAAGAGGGGGTTAGGGCTCTTGGGTGGTAACCTGCAATGGATGCTCAATGGTAGATTTGCTGTTCCCATCATTAGAACCATACTTGAAATGCCATGTCAGTGAACTAATGAAATGGAGTGCCGTGATGTGAAACTAATCAGACATAATACAACTTTAGAGGGGGGGAAATAAGAGACCTGCAAAGATTTAAGCCAGTCGTAGCACTCTCATTTTGCACCCTCTCCCTGAGCAGCAAGGATTAATGGAAAGATATAAGAGCTCTGATCTTTTCTGGCAAGACTGTTGTAGAAATAATCAATTAACCTTGGGAGATCAAATTGACAGAGCTTAAGAGTGAAGTTATTTAAAATGCCAGATTATCTAGGCAGATGAATACATTTGTTGCAATACTAAAAGGAAAATGAAAGTCTTTTTCCAAACTTCGTTTTTCTGAACTGATTTAACATTATTTCCCCAGGAGTCAACTCTGCCTTTTTCAGTGTGCACTTTAACACATTAGAACAAAATGAGATTTGATGTACTCTGTAAAGAGACTAGTGATTTTTCTCTCTTCCTTCAAGGAGTGGGAGGATTATTATAGAAAATAGCTTATAGTAACCTCATGCTTTTAGCTCTTTACTTTTGTTTATTTGACAATTTGATTATTTGGGTTCCTGTCCTCTGTGGTGATTTCGGTTGGTTTGCATTCTGGCTAAATCATCTGCTGCTTCATCTATGGAGTAAGAATTCCTTCTTGCCTTAAAAGTACAAAGAATTTAAAATATTTTATAATATCGGTTATTTTTAACAAATACAAGAATCCCATCAGATGTTCTTTAAACAATCAATTTAACTTCATTTGGTTTGAAGATGTAAAAATTTTATTTTATTAAAATGCTTTGGGCTGTGTTAGTCAGACTAATAACCTCTCTACTATTTTATCGCACTGTGTTAAGATGAGGACAACACAACATATAACATAACATATAGCAGCATCAGGTTGTAACTAGACTCAGTGCTGCATGCTGCAGCTATGTTCCAGCATATAAGAATATGCCTAACATAAGCACTCAGGCAACAACAATGCTGGTATGCTTGAAGGTAAGCATGCATTCACACACAGTCTTAAGTCCTTCCTTCAAAGAGAATTTGTGATCAACCTTATTGATTAAATTGGTACATAATCTATAATTAGAAGAATAGCACACATTTTACCTCATGAATTTTAAATCAATTGCTTTGTTAAATTGGAAAAGTAGTCTTCATTTCATTCCCTCATTCATATTTTCATTCATTTAATCTCTTTGTTACTTTTTCTTTCTTCATTTATTTACAATGCTGTAGGAGTTTATACCAAATACAGCAATTCAATTTGAGAATACACTAGAGCTTAACCTGATTTTTATTAGCTATATATATATATTTAACTCCAAACTAGACCACAAGTACGAATACTTTTAAGCCAGTAAGGAAAGATTTGCACACAAAGACATACAAGCTGAATTGTAAAGGTATAGTGTGTAAACCAGTTCAGATTGACCCAATTCATCCAGTTGCACTTTGCCAGCAGCTACACCAGTTTCAGAAATGGCCATCCCCAAGACTTTTGTTTCCACACCAGCACCAGAGATGACATAGTGAAATCAAGTAATATTTGTGCACCTCAATCAGAGGCAAACTAAGACCGGTTATTTTAGTCGGTGCTAGCTGTGACTTGAGCTAACTTCATTGTCTTTGCCTGAGGCAGGGCAGGGACATCCACTGAGCTCTTCTCCTGAGCTGCATTTCAGCTGACAGTGGCAAGCACTTGAAAGTGCTGAAGGGATCTGTCACTTCAGCGGTCTCCAGAAGAGCATCTCTCCATACTCTCCTTCTTCCATTCCTTGACTATATAACCTCTCAGCTCAGTCTTCCTCCAGACCATGATGCTATCAGACTAAGAAGGGAAGTGAGGAGAGGAAGCTCTTTCGGGGACTGGAACAGAAAACAAAAGGAATGGGGAACAGCTAGAAACAAAAACAATGTGTGGAGAAGGGGTTAGTTATAAAATAGGTGTTTGGGGAAATTATTCTTTGGACTCAGAAGAACAGAGAGGAAAAGTCCCTTGGAACGTCTTGAGCCTTTACATATGAGCAGAAGGGCTAGAAACTGTCAGAAAACGGATAGCTTTTATGGACAAGGAGTCATTAAAAAGGATAACTACACATCACAGAAGCCACAAACTATTGGCCAATCCCTCATTAAAGATACTCAACTCTCAGTTAAATGCTTTCTTAATATGTTTCACAGTGAGTGCATGTCCTTTCTCAAAGTTCAAGACAGTGCGTCAAACATGAATGACACTTTTTGAAGTCTTTCAAGTAGCAGGATTCTTTTACAACATAGTCTGGACAGGACAATTCATGGCAGCATAAAATTAGTGGATGTCTTAAAATTGTAAAAAATCTGCTCTGAAGATAAAAATGGGTTAGTAGCAAATGACAGTTCTTCCAAAAGATAGAGCTGGAAGGTCATTTGAAGATTAGAATCCTCCATACTTGGAAAAACTATCCTGGAATAGACTTAAGGGTCAGGATGGGTAACAAATTGAAGAGAAACTCTCAGTCCACTACTAAAGTAAAGTACTAGTACATATCTTCAATTTATAAAGAAATGAGAGTAGAAAGTAGGACTGCTGGATTGCTTTTCATATCTTCTGCTTGGTTGTCATGTCCTCAATTCAAGAAAAAGGAGAACAAATTAGAGGGAACTTAAGGAACTACAAGAATGTTTTAAAACTTGAAAACATGATTTAGAGTAAGAGAAATTCAACTAGTTTAACCAAAAAAAGAAGGTTAAGAAGTGACTTGATGACAGTTTAAAAGTATAAACACAAGGAGATAAAATATGCTAGTGGAGAACTCTTCCAACCAGAATACCAGGGTACAAAGTTAAAGGGTGACAAATAGTTTAGGAACAGCACATTTGTCCTCAACAGTAAACATAGCTAGTCCCTTGAACAATCTGTAGCTATGGCTAATTCTCTGTTGCTGGATATTTTTACTTGAAACTTGACACTTTATGAAATATTATCTCTCACACCAAATAAAACTTATTCTACAAAGCCTACACCCTGTGTTACACCAGTAGTCATAAGACCTGACTGCAATACCTCTTTCTTGCTTTAAAATGTATGATGCTTCTAATCAATGACTGTAGCAAAGGTAAACTTAATAAAATACATTCTAGAAGAAAAAAGCAATTACATAACCTTTTTTTTTTAAAGTCTTTTATTGCCATCACTTGCCCCTGATTTTTAAAATTCACTTCTCCACTAACTACAGCCACTTGCATATTTAAGGACTGTTGCTTAGTAATTGGCACTATTACAGTTTTTTTTCTTTTCAAACTCTAGCTTTAAGATAATACAACAGAAATAATGGTTCTTGTGCTTCTCCTGGATAATCTCTGCTAAATAATCTTCAGTCACTGCCAACAGGGCTGCAGAAAGGGAGAGAATTGCACCAAGTTCATGGTGCTAGAGTAGCACAAAATGAGTGTTCTGGATGATTAGTCCACTGGTCCTTACTCAGCAAAACCACTGTTTCATAGCCTACCTTTACAGGAACTTTTGATCTTCGCCATTCTTGACAAATAGCCACTAGAGGCAGGTGCCAAGGGGTGTGCCAGAAAGGATAGTAATGATTCAGGGAACTCTGCAAATTTTCGAAGCAAGAAAGTGTATCTCTAGCACGTACCACAGTCTTATAGAGGGAATTCCAAGTAGCATAAATAGCAGAGTTTGAAGTCCCACAACTTGAAAGAATTACTTTCTTCTATGCACATAAGGGGAAAACCAATGTATGTCCACAAAACACACCCATGATTTGAAAGGGATGCTTGCTGCTTCCTTTCTTTTCTGTGCAAGGATGAGACGAGGCCGACCACAGAAACCAAACTGTGTTTTCTCTGCAAGACTCCACTCTAAATGCACCACAGCAGACCTTAAACTGTATGCACAGTCTCAGCATAATGAGTGGTAGCCTTGCTAAATCCACCAACATTACATTGCTGCTTCAGTGTATACACTGATTAATTGCAGTCAAATCCTTAGATTCATTAGGATCAAGCTGGCTTCTGTATCAAGGAAGAATTCCTCTGATGCCTTTCTTTCTTCAACTATTACCATCTATTACAGGGAAGAGCAACTTGCCATCCCATTTGCCCAGTGAAAGACCGATGAGTTTTGCCCCACTAGATTCCTTTGGGATTGTATTTAACAATTAATATTTCGAATGCTGCAAAGTGATTATTTTTCCCAGATTAAATATAGTTTAAAGAGATGGGGAATTATACAACTGATCTGTTTTCCCATGAAAACATCTGTTAGCATTTTTACCTTGGATTTTCTGTTATTGTAGCACCAGAGTAGGTGGTGTGTAAGAGAGAAAATTCTCATTCCAGAAAAGACAACTAACATAAAAAGCAAAGGAATCAATGGAAAAAACCTGCAACAGCATGGTGAAACACATAGATGTAAACATCTACCCTCTGCCCTCAGATATTGAAGGACAATCTGTACAAGTCCAATCTGTCTAGAAATGACTGCAACTCCAAATATCAGGTCTAGGGACATCTGCTGTAAGACCACATCTTTAACTTGCCTATAGCTGCATGTAAAACCACTAAAATGACACAGAAGTACATCAGGCTAAGGAGCTGCTACCTGTGGCAGATTTGGCTTCTTTTTAAGACCTGTGTGGGGTCAAACACAGTTAGAATAGGAATTTAGGACAGAAAAGTCCCTCCTGCTAGGCTCTTATACAATCTGAGTTTTCATGTCAAGAAAGGTAATACTTGTAGCACTTACTTTTACCCATCTACATAAAATACCTCGGAGAAAAGTATCTTGTAAGTGAAAAATGTTATAATCCTCAGTTTAATTTACAGTTATTAATTTACTTTACTTTTGTATTGTAGGAAGTAAGGAATCAATCTTCTTGTGGAAGATAGAAGTTTGAAAACTTGCTCATGTTAGTTCAGCAGCTGATAACATTCAGACATTTTGGAAACAAACAACGTTCTTTCAAACAAGAATCTATCAAATAGAGCATACAAGGTAGCAATAATATTTTACCTGTCAGATTTTTACTACAGGAGGTGGGGCTTGGATGACAAGGAAAGAATACACAAAATTAAAGGAAAAGAGAAAGGAATAAAAAAATGAAGAAAAAATGGAGCAGAGGGAGAAAATAGATGGTTAAAATAGAAAAATGCTTTGCAAGGATATAAAATGAAAGTAAGGTAACAGCTACTTATTGAATTAAAGCGCAAGAATCCACATTCTTTAATAAAGGATGAACTGAGGCAGCAATAGAAAGGATTAGAACAGAGATGCTTTAATATAATATAGTTAGGAAATAAGAAAAGAACACTATAAAAAAACTGTGTAAAACAGTGGCAGACAGAAGGGAATTAGGGGAGAGAGAAGAGATGAAAACAAAGAAAAAAAAATTGAATGTCATATGTCCATTTACCAAGCAGTCCAGTGAAGGATAGAGGATTGGCCAATAAAAACACCACAATTTGCTTTCTCTATTCTTCTGTTTTACTGTAGGTCAAAAAATGGTAAAGACAGAGTTGAAATGAGGCTAGAAACAAATGGATAAAAGTTGATAATAGCCTTAAATGCTCTCTACCTATTAAGCGTATTTTAGCCTGAATTCCTAAAATGAGTAGCTTTATGCATTTCTGCTCCTCAAGTATCCATCTCCCTTTCATCTTTACTAGCTTTTGCCAAGTCTAACTAAGAGTGTCTCAGAGATATCTAATTTTTCTTGTTTCAAGGAAAGCAGCCACTATGAAGAGGCAAGAAATCCAAATCAATCCCTACCCACCAATGACAGAAGATTGCAGTATACGCACAGATGTTCTCTCTTCAGAAAGCAGTAAATAAACACTGCGAAGTTAATAAGCACAGATGTAGCACAGAATCACCCACAAGACATGCTGCCTCTTCTTCAGCTGGTAGTTGGAGAGAGAAGAGGGAACTGAGGAAATTGGTGAACTGTAGAGGCTTATCAGGGACCTTAAAAAATCTGGGACATTGTGTGGCATTGTAAGAAATGCTGGAGGGAGTTCAAAATATAGTAAAAGTGAGTTAGTGGAGAAGAACTGCATGCGGATATGGGGAAGGAGATCCCTTGAGGACCTGGGGAGGGGCTAAGGCTGTTGAGGAGGGGAAGTCACAGGACACAGGAAGGAGAAGCAGAGTCCTTATGGCATGTTGCTGTAGGAATGTAGGATAGGAATCCATGGGAAGCCAGGCTTTCACCCAATCACTCCTCCTGAAACTATTTGTTTCCTCAGTATGCATAGTGTCTTCACTTGTGTGCTGATAAGAACTATACAGAATGAAAAGCCATTAGACCATTAAATGCTCACTTAGAGCAGTATCTGAGGGAATTGTTCATAAAGTACAAATTTACAAAGGAAAACAAGTGGAAGCTGTATCGCCTCTGAGGTGAAAAGACACTTTTCTAATCTTAGTTACACTGATATAAATCAGAAATAATACCAGTTTGACATGATGCAAGAAGTTTTATAATCACTGGCAAAAGATAAAACATGCTTTTTCTGTACAATGATGTCCACAATTTATTATTTTAACTATGTCAGGAATTCTGGATATTCATTTATAAAGAATAGCTTCCACTAGCACTGTAAAAAAACCGTAACCAGAAGGTCATCAACAAGGGAGCTGAGAGAATAATATATCATGAATAATGTATTAAATTATTTCAGTCTTTATCTATTAATGAATTATTTTCAATCATCTTATAATTTTCTTGAATGTATTTGTAATTCAAAAGTACTCCCCATGCAATTTCTCCAAAAAATTATTTCTGTAAATTTTTCTTGGTCTTTTTGTGGATAGAAAGTAGCTGAAATTTGAATTCAATTATTTTGGTTTTAATAGGACCTACAGAGTAGGGGTTTCTGTTTCTGTTCCCTGACACATTTCTAAGAACCATGTTACCTATATGGCATTAAAATCTTAACCATGAAATGTCTTTCTCTAATATTTTCTCTAAACATTAGATTTCCACCAGTACCCTAATAAGATGTGCAGTGTGCTAGGGCAGTGTGCTAGAAATTCAGCATCTAGAATCTATTGCCTGTTCTCAGCACATTTTTTTCTTCCTAAAAGAACAACTGCTATGGGTTTTCACTCACCTCTAGAAGAATTTAAGTGCTAGAAAGTCATAAAAAGAATATTGTCTTTCAGAACACATTGAATGGTAGTAGCGGATCAGACTTTTTTTTCTCTTTATCAGGTTATAGATAATTCCTTATTATCTTAACAGGAATCTTTGGTGGTCCAAAATAAACAGCACAAAATTTTGTTCCTTCCAGAACACCAAAAAGAGATTACTTTTCATTTTCATAGCATAGCCACAGAAACAATATATACTGACATGCCAAATAAAAATAACATATTTATATAGATACTTAGCTCATACTTATTCCTTCTAGTGTGCAGAAATGTGCAGAGGTCCCTTCTATGTGAAGACTCAGCAGCCTTTTCTGAAATATCTAGGGGTGACGGAGTCTTATTGATTTGGAAAATACTGGCAAAGGCTGTTTTATTTTGAAATTCAACTTTTCACCACTGAGTGAGTGTCTGACAAGTCTGTATTACCTGTCCAAATTCTATGACCTCTAAAGACACACCTGTGTCTTCAGCAATAACTTTTTGGCCCTCGTTTTGTGGTGTCCAACTGGCAACTGTTCAACTTTAATAATCTCTCAGTGTCCTGGTTTCAGCTGGGATAGAGTTAATTTTCTTCCTAGTATCTGGTACAGTGCTGTGTTTTGTATTCAGCACAAGAATAATGTTAATAACATGCTGATGTTTTGGTTGTTGCTGAGTAGTTTTCAGTTTCCTGTGCTCTGCCATTGAGGATCTGCACAAGAAGCCAGGAGGGAGCATAGCCAGGACAGCTGACCTGAACTGGCCAAAGGGATATACCAAAGAATGTCATGCTCAGTACATAAACTGGGGTAGGTTGGCTGGGAGCTTGGGAAGAGGCTGGCATCAGTTAGTGGGTCGTGAGCAATTGTACTGTGCATCATTTGTTTGTCTTGAGTTCTATTCCTCTCTCTTCTTATCTTCCTTTTCATTACAATTAGTAGTGGTAGTACTAATAGCAGTGTACTTTACTTCACTTCAAATTTTAAGCTCTTCTTATCTCAACCCATCGGTTCATGTTTGTTCCAATTCTCCTTCCCATCTCACTGCAGGGTGGGGGGCAGTAAACAAGAGGCTGCATGGTACTTAGTTGCCAACTTGTGTGAAAACACAACACTCAAGAATGAAAGTATGTCTGCCTACCTGAGACACTGAGTAAAGAACACTGAAAAAATTATGAATTTCCACATGTATGTCATCACTCTGTGCTTTTAAATGTAATTTAAAGTAGATTTCTAATGGGAAAAATGCGTCCATCTGCATCTCTAATTTACAGCACAAAATGATGTGATTTCTATCAAGCTGACAAGAGAACATACCTTCTGAATGGTAATGAGTCTGTCCAGGTCTTCTTCAGGTTCCAAGCTCTTTTCTTTTGACCACTCACCCATTCTTCTTTTTTTTTTTTGGCACAGCCTTTGTTTTTTTCCCACTCCTTCAGCCATATGCAATACCACTACCTACTCTGCCTAGGGTTCTCCCTAGGACCTGGTGCTGTGAAAGGGAGTTCATGAAGTGCATTGACAGACTTTAGACCAAGCTCTGACCATGGTACTACATCAGCTGCAAACTCTTCCTAACAGCTCCAACTGTTGCTAACCTGATCCTCATGGAGAAAAACCCTAGTGGGAGGACACAAATACTTGTAATCAAGGCTGACATCTAAGTACCGTCACTAAAATATTTTGGGTTTCTTGGCATCAGTTCTGGCAGGCAGCAGCTCTCAGTGAAAACATAGTATTTACTGGGGTTTTTTCCTGGAAACATCACACATACTTTAATCCAAGTACTATTTTCTTGTGAATAGAATCAAAGAATCTAGGGAAGTGCTCAGGGACACAGATTTTCCAGATTCAGTATTAATTAAAGACTAAATACTCATAAAGAGAGGCTTGCACTCAGCTTTAGGGATCAAGCTGAATAATCCTCATCTGGAGCCTTCTTATATTTATATGATCATGTTAGATCTTGATAAGACAGTGACTCATCTAAGGCAGAAACTTGCAAAATCTCCATCACATCATAAGAAAGCATATTCTGCCAGGCTTTTTAATACCAGAACAGGTCAGGCAAGCTCATCTCCAGATGGCTCCCATACAAACTGGAACCCTCCCTCAGCTCCCAAAGGACACTATTCTCCAGTGACTTCAAACAGGTGTGAAATCCTGTCTGGTCCCAGCTGTACTGAGCACAAAACAGCCATCAGACAAAACCAAACATGCAATTCCTAATCTGGTTACTGGAACTCAGTCAGCAATCACCCATGGTGAGCAATGAGCAAATGCAACAGGACCAACACCAAAAAAAACCAAAAAAACAAAAAAACCAAAAAAACCGAACAAAACACCAAACAGGAAAAGGCAGACTGGTCCCTTTGCCCTACTCAGCAAATCCCTCTAAATGAGACCAAGGAGTGTGATGTGCAGCAGATATGGTGTATCACACAGACACAGGCATGCCTGCATGAATTGGAAAGACTGAATCCTGTGAGTAGAGTTTCAGCACGTGAGCCTTTATGTGACAGCAGAAAATATAAAGGGAGGGAGAGGAGCTAGTGATCATAAAACTTCCTGGCATCAACTGACACAGCAAGGGCAGAAAGAACACATCCAGTTTTAATATTTCCTCCACAGGAGTGGTTTTTTCTACCCCTCAACACAGCGAAGAGTCCTTCTCTGACCATAAACTGTTCAGCAGGGACAACGCCTGACTTAGTAAAGGCGATTTATGCTCATCTGGCAAAGTTTCCCATTTCCAATCTCCTTTTGCAGGATCAGTCTTTGTTGGCTAACAACCAGGGGGCAATGGTGGGAAAAGAAGGGTAGACTCTAGTCCATACAAAGAATGCCCCTTCCAATAGCATATCTTTTTCCAGGTTGGTCAGATCCTGAGCTCCTCAGCCTCCTTGTCAGCTTTTGTTACTGCTGTTTTAGGCCATTTTGGCTCTATCCATGAAGTGCCCACCTTCACAGCCACCACACAGACCCTCTTTCAGTCTTCTCCAGAGGCTACATAATCCCATTGGGAATGACCTCCAAAACTTGACAGCAATCCCTATTTTAGATTGCTTTAAAAATCACTTTTCCACTGAAGTATACAAAATCACAACCAGATCTGTGTTTTATATATATAAATTGTTAGCCTAACCCAAAATGTGTTCACTGGATTTGAAGAGAAAACTCCCATTCCATTTTACCTTCACAATGGTGCTGGAATGGTTGAATAAAGTGTGGCCCTGCTGCCCATATGCCATTCAGCTTCTGTCTGTCTTTTTGTTTACACTGGGAATACAATAGGAACTATAGTCCTTCCAATGCATCATTTATAAGTGTATTCTACCTCTGAATGTACAGACAGAACTGGCTCTGTGAATGAGCTCTGTGAATATTGCCAAGACACTGTGCTTTGTTCAGCATTATTCTTCACAATAGATACCACACTTTGGAAGTAATTTTAAAAAGGGAATCAAAATAGTGGTACTTTTAGCCTTTGTTTCTTTTATACCACACTGCATTCTCTGTCTCTCACTCAGCTGCTTCTATTATACTGACAAATTAAATAAACCACTCCATTGCTAAAGAGGCTTGGGCGGGCTGGGCTTCGGTACACTGCCGCACTAGGAAGTCGAAATAAACATTTATGCTGGTTTTATTCTTAACAAATTTAAGCTAACTTTAGTCAAGCATCCTTTTTTCGTTGGTTTTTATTTTTTTTTTAAGAATGAACGAAAGAAAGAAAAAGGGAAAGGGGGAAAAAAAGGAAGGAGTACTTCAAATTTTTGAGCCGATCTGCAGCATCAAGGGATCTGGCATCTGAAGCAATGAAGTAATGAGAAGCCATGTGTCCAGGTAATGAGCCTGATTTTTTTAGTGCTCCAGTATTTACAAGCGCTGCAAGTTCATTCCTGCTGTGGGGCCTCTGGGAGAGTGACTCGGTGAGTTACGGGCAAAGTGGTGTGGTGTAGACAGGGTCCCTTGCAGAGGCTCGCTGTAAACAGCTTGCAAACTTCCACAGCAAACTTTCTACTCGATCCGGGGATTTACCTCTCCTGCTGCAGGCATAGCTCTGTTTTGGATGGCGTTTGTTTGCATGCTCTTCAGCATACAGAAATAAGGGCAGGTGGGGGAGTGCTGAGAAAAGTGTATTGGATGGCAAGGGCAGGTCTCGCTGATTAAGGGTGTGTATTTGTAGGCAGATAGATGGATAGGTAGGAAAATGTGTTGGTTTGTAATTTGGCTATAGAATTGTATTCCCGGTGCACCTGTCGTAAAAAGAGAAATAAGAAAATGCAGATAGAGTGGCAATGTGGCCTTTACCTGCATCAAGGTGCTTTCTGACTTTTGGCTCTTTTCTTCAGAAGGCAGTAAACAGAGAGGAGAAATGGGGAGCGACTTGTGGTGGTCTGCTTGTGTGTAGATTAAGTGTGAAAGGCCATCTTCCACATTTGCAAGCACTGGTGCAGTGGTGGGGATGTATGCTGTTTATAGAGGCTTGTCTATATAGTCCAGTATTCTCGAAAATACTGTCAAACAAACAGCGTTATTTTCCCAAATGAGATCAGAGTAATGAGCACAATGTTGCCTGGGTTAGATCTGAAAGCTTCTCCTGTACTCCTGGACTAGCTCTGTGTGAATAATGCAGGACGAGTCTCACCCTGCCAGTGCCTTTCCCCTCCTCTCCTAACAAAGCAGATTACTACAGGCAGGAGCCTGAGCTAGGAAGGGAACTTTTTTTTCTTTTTTTGGTAGATGTTTGTTTTAGAGGACCTTAGAAGTGGTCAGCTTCCTTCTGAAATCGGCGCTAAATGCCAGCCATGGGCTGTGAAAAGCTGAGGTTCCTTTCCGAGGCAGGGAAGCTGCAAACAGACTGGGGCCGCTCCAGCAGTGGTGGCCTTTCGCGGTCAGGTCAGGCTGGGAGCACTTGGCAAGGAGTGATCAGGGCTCATTTTTTATTACTAAAGGAAGACTTTAAAAAGGGAGGGAAGGAAAGAAAACCCCTCAGGTGAAATTTCCTTCTACTGTCTAGCAAAATTCCCTTTAATTTGTCCCCAGGGCCATCCAGGCGCCTTGCAATTCCCCACTCCCGCCTCTGTCAACGGCAGCGGCGGGGGGGACCTCCCTAGAGAAGGGAGCGGGAAAGCTGAAGGTCAGGGTTACCCACTGTGGCATGACTTTTAAGCTAAAGGGGGTTTTATTTCTCTTGTTGCCGTGTCAGGTTTAATTTGGCCTGCATTATTCCAAAAGGGTGGGCCTGCTCATGACAGGAGGGGGTTAAATGGGATTACAAGCTTTAGAGGTTGTCAGCAGCCACTGCTGCCTGGGGATGTAAAATTGCGATTTAATGGTCAGCTCTATCTGTATAGTATCAGTGGAAATCTGCTGTTTTCAGCAACTTAATAGGCACTGTGTTTTCAGGAGGGGCCGGTTTTGGGGGGGGAGGGAGGCCGGCGGGGAGAGCTGGCGCGGGCAGCCCCTCCAGCGGGGCTGCGGTCAGCGG